>VOMN01141243.1:0-15598 GCA_014899125.1 Orchestia grillus
GCATCCTGTGCATGGGCTCGTTGAAAAGTTTCAAAGGATGGAAATGGAAAAAACATCACCTGAATGATATACAAAAGGGGAATGTTAACGAAAAAAATAAGTTTGTATTTAAAAATTCGCAGGTACAGGAAAGTAACGAGCTCAAACTACAAACTTTTTTCTTCTATGAACGACTTTGAAGTGCTGCACAGGATTTTCTCTTTCAAAGTTGTGGCAAGACTCGCATCCATTCTCGCGACCCAGAAAAAACACCCTTGTGTGTGAACAAGCCTGGAAAGGCTCGCCCATTAACCACCTATAATGGAATCTTGTCTGGAAACCATTTTTCAAGCGTATAGTAAATTTTGCGAGAAGTTATGGAGGCTCAAACTCGTCCATTTTAGAACAGTCAATTTATCATTTAAGCTTTTGTTGCTCTAACTGACCCATAGCTCAAAGGCAAGCAAGCCCAATACATTGCGGGAGAGCTGTAGCATTTATTACTCCAGCGAGGAAACACACAGAGCGCTTTTAAAGAGGCTCAACATAACCAATATTCGTCGACGTATTTCATGGAACCTGAAACCTCCCATTGTCGGTACAAACCCTTAATTATGGAGGTACCTATAAAATACAGAATAACAATGCAATGTGATGAAAGCCAAGTGCTTCTTTCTATAGGGCAACGGCGGCAGTAGAGCGAACGTGAATCACACACGAGTAAACTGATATTTTATTCTGTTCAACGGTTTATCTACCCAAGATTTAAATTTCATAATTTTTACGGACCCAGTATCGAAATTGATTAATAATGTCTCACGGATCACGAAAATCTAAAAGTCTGTAGTTTAATACTAGAAGTTAATCCCACGGTGACAGTAGGAGTGAGTTAACTCACAAAATTTATGAAATTACTACGAAATCATCTAATGGATGACCACAAAAAAATGAACTAAAGTCAATTTTAGAGGATACTACACTATTAGTGACCCATTGAGTCATTTTTATCACAATATGACTTCAATCCTTGGCAACTTAGATTGAAATTATATTGTGATAAAGATGACTCAAAGGGTTGGGTTGTATCTTTTTTTCAGAGTTGACCTTCTATCCCATCCGTGACCCGTTGGGTCATTTCCATGGTCAAATAGTTTTTAATTTTTGCTGCTTGTTAACCATTTTTCATTTTCTAAAGTTGTTTTTCAAGTTTTCATTTCCGAGAGGCGTGAGCACTTCCAAACATTTTACGCTCACACCGCGGAAGATCTATTCTTATTCAACCTTTTTTAGTTTGAGGGCATCGGTTTTCTCCATCCGTCTAGTTTTCTACATCTATTTGTTACAGTGAAATTAGTACGATGTAGTTTACATTATTGACCAGTTAAACTGAGCCTTGTGTTTAAAATAATTTTTTTCAAACTCCTTCCTTCTTATCTATCTTGTTTAGTTGGAGTTCACTTTTGCATTTTCTTAGCTTGATGGATTCAGTTTTCTTCATCTACTAATTTCTTGGCGTAAATAGGATCTTGGTGGAGCTACGGAAGAATCATTTCCTTGCCGAACGCTGTAAGCTCTCGAAAGATACTAAGAAAAACGAAGTGAAAACTGGATCTATATACCATTTCATATCCGTGATATTTACCAAAAATCTAGTTCTAATATTTGAAAACTTTTTAAAGTCCTTTTTGAGCCTCTAAAACTAATGATTTATTTCCTAGAACAATCTCGAAAGCCAAATAAAATAATTCCTTTACATCAGTCCTAATGAACCGTAACCGTAATACGATAACAAAAAAACTTATTTAACACGTTCCCTGCTTTAGGTCGCTCCATAGTTGGATATTACATGGCTAGGTTGGGTTTGAATTCCGATACACTTTCAAATTGAAGTTCGACATGCTTCCGTCTTGTTCACTTTTTTCTGTGCTCGGATTAACGGCTTTAGTTATTTCAATAATTTAAATACGATGGTTTTCTTCAAACGCAATTGAAACATGAGCGTTGATTAACAAGAAAACCAATACGCAACAGTGGAATGATTACTTCATTGGTAGACCCACGAACCATTAGACCGCAAAGAACCTGTTAATTACCGAGAGATGAGTTTTGAAGTTTTGCCTCATATTATTACGACTACATACAATTCGTACGGTTACAAAAGACCGCAATAACATGACGCACGGTTACAAACAAGCAAGCAAGCAAGTTTTAGTATTATATATATTTGTCGAATGGAACTAGTCAGTTATGGAAATGGTGAGAATGGAAATAGTGAGATACACAGTACAAATGAAAATATCTCTCAGGTCGACTAATTAGAACAATCGCAGTTGGCGTCGTTTGAGTTGGAAAATTGAAAGCTTCAATTCAGCCTTAGCAATTGATTTAAACGAACGATTTTTCTGCATAAATAAATGTGTTTTTCACTTTACGTCGATGAATGTTTTACGCAGTGCAACATTAAAATTCTGAACACATTTCACTAGTTAATTAAGTGATCCGTCGTATTCAATTTGTTCAACAAAATCAAAATTGAAATACATACATATCGAGGAGAAAATATTTCCAGAGCCTACCTCAGATCTGAAGAGAGTCTTCGAGCTAGTAATAAAATTCAAAGAAACATTCGAAAAGCGTCTAATTCGAACGTTTCAAAACACTGCTCATTCTGAACGAGGAGACGGTACGCAATGTTGTGGAGAGACCACTGAAGAAAGAGATCAGGATGAGTTTTCTTTATTTTCATACTCAGATCCATCAGTTACGCGTGCATTCATTGACAAAATAAAAATTTGAGTCACTTTTACGCGAGATGAGAATTTGTAATTTTAAAATCCCCATTTGCCTTCAGAACGTGACAGTCTGGGTCTCGAAAACGAATGCTAAGAAGACGTGCACTCGCAGAACAGCGACTGCTACCGCTGCCTCCGTACACTAACGCATTCTCTGGATTAAAAATGCCGCACACGAACGTATGATGATGTGCACCTCATACAGCACGTGTCATATCCAACCACACGTGTCATACCTCCTTGGAAATGAAAGACAAAAAACCTTTAAATCGAAAACAAATATCGACTCTCAAATTCTTTAAATTGGTTTAAATTTGAACAAGCAATTATTTTTCGCACAACACTTCTCATAGCCAAATTCTATCACATGAATGCCACATAAACGAAAATTTTTAAGTATTGAAGCGACTATCCCCATTATTAGAAAATTTCACAATGAAAGTTAAGGAAATAATCGGATCCACTTAGCAAGTTTGGGCAAAGTACGCAAAAATTGAATGGTTTGCGGAAAGAAGTTTGAATACAAATTTGTGAAGAAATTCTGAGTAGGAGTTCAGACAATTTGCACCGAGTGCTGCAAATGTTGGAGAATTGACCAGATATCACTTCGGTACAAGGAGAAAGTAATCAAGTTCTCGTAGGAAAGTGGACATCATGATATCATCATACTTGTTCTTCCCACATTTCCAATGAATCTGAAATGAATTTCAAACTTCAGTCTTTTTTATAATACGCCAACATACGATAACTTAGTCGTAAATGTTTAATTTCAACTTACTTGCATGAAGTTTTAATTAACAAAGTTGCGCTTTTGCAGAAGCTGCAAAATTCTTCAAATTTTTGAAACAAGCAATTGATGTGCATTCAAATCATAAAAATATTAGAGAAGAACTTTTTTCTTTAGGCATCGTAATATCCTCCCTAAAAAATACCGTCATCAACCGTAGTTAGTGCCACCATACAGAAAAAAATACATGAAGGTTCTTCCAATTCTTCGTTTTGGTATTATTTTTGATCATTACGAAGCGATTAACATACTTCAATAATTTATTTCAAACCTAAAAATACATTTACTATAGGAAATTGTTCAATTCTTATTTAACGTTTTATTTTCATAGGAAAATAGTCGTCTCGTATCGATGGGAGTCATTCTAGTCTCTAAGCACTGAGCGCAGCGCAGGGTTGGGCACGATGGCATCACGTCTTGATGACACAACAACGGAGCACGGCGACAGACTTTCCAACTAACTTTCATAACTTCCAGTTTACTCCCTATCCCCGTCCAGACAGCGAGTGTAAGAGACAACGAATCAACTAAGATGACGAAGTCTGGAAGATCCTGCAACCAACTGTGAATTGAAGATGTAAGATTCTATCACTTATAATGAAAGTGTCTTCTACCTTTGGCATATTAAAAAAAAACATTCCTTGATAACACAAATTCCTCTCAATTGCATAAACTGGCGAACATGACATAACAATTATCTTCGCATAAGAGTCTCTACTTCCGTGTTTTACAATTTATTGCATTTGTTAGATTTTATCTCGTAGAACACGAGATATTGATCGTGTTCAATACAGTGTGTTCAACGTTGACTTGTCTCAAAAGCTCGTTTTTAAACTATGTGAATTTGGACCACCTTCATGATCCATAGGCTCATTGTTGTTCACAAGCCACCCTCAAGTTTTTCTCTTCAACTGTTTTGGGGCCAAATACGTTAAAAGTGCTGAATTTTCACGCGCCTCTTCGAATGCGAAGGATTTTCCAGCAGTACTTGCTCACACCCAAGACTATGTTGGACGCATTCTACCTTGCGCAGCAGAGAGGGAATTTCATTGCCAGCTTGCGAGCTGATGGAAATATGCGCATTTCTCACGAAACGGCATTCCCACTTGGAATTCAGCTCTACGTGGCACATAACTGTCTCCAATGTTAAAAGCTCTCACAATTGTCGAGATCGGGGACATGCCATATTTAATCGACAAGTACAGAGCAAGAATTTGTACGCTTCTTGACTATAATATTCCCTAAGCCATATGGCTCTTACCTGCAAGAACGAAAATTTATTCGAGTGGAGGAGCGAGATATGAGGCGTAATCAATATGGAAATTTTGGTGATATAGGCCATCCGCAGTCAAATTATCGAGAATCGAACATCGGATGCGGCCCGGAGCTCTGGGTGCCACATGGGACCTTGGGCCGCAAGATGAAATGATCTCATTTAAATGCTCATTTCCTTGAGCAAAATTAAGCTAGGAATTCATTACGGAGGATTCACGGGATAGGACAGCCTAAGCAAGAGTGCTAATGTTGTAATCCTCGAGACTGGGTTCAGGTTCTAATTCAAATTTAGCCTAATGTCAAGAAAACGTTCATACTAACTACTTCTCAAAACGCGTGAGACGAACTGCTCTATTACACGAGGAATAAAAATGATAAATCATGGAAGGCAAACTTAAAAGGCAGTTCACGCTGAAAATGCTCAAGCTAATTTAAGAAACACGAATTTGACTCCTGAAAATACTTCAAATTACGGACATTTTAGTTACGGGATCCAACGTAAAGTTAGGTAGTACAGAATTAGTTTTACACATATATTTCCTCAACAGCAAAACGCTTTTCATTGCGAATCAGTAACATTCAAGCCAGTTTCCACCCGTAAGGCTTACCAACAACAACCAAACCGCACGGTTATTGCCAACACATGATCTGGAACGCTGCGTAGCCGGCCGGAAGACGCGCACTTCCATCTAAAAGCAAATCTTTCATTCCAGCCTCTAAATTCTAACGTTATGAGCGAAGAAAACTCCGAGGATTTCGGCACTAGCGTAGTCCCACTAGCGTAGCGCGCACATGTTTTTCCGATGAGCTTCCCAGGCAGCAGAATAAGCGACCTCCACATGACGTTGTAATGAGCTACGGTGGTCTTAATTAGCATCGTGTGTCGATATCGAATATAATTCCAGCTCATTAGAGTAGCGGTGTAGCCGTCCTTAATGAGCCGCACGTTGTCCTCGGACGACGCACTATTGCGCGTTATTGGGGGGCTAAACCACGCATGGGGAAGGGACGCACTAGCTTTTCTTTAGTATTTCACATAAGAAATTAGTTCATTATATTTAAAGATCTAGAACGTAAATTCTAAGACCGATGAGTACCTCGCCGTGACTCGCAAGACTTGTAATGACTGTGTCTGGCTCGTAGATAAATCTTTGCTGACATATTTTACCAGTATTTAACGTGTTCAGTTGAATTCAAGGTCAAAAAATATTCCACGGTTCTAACGGAAATACATCTAAAAATATTCGACTTTGATGCACTCACAGCCAAAGAATTCCTGACCGACCCCTGCACTACACAGAACATGGAGCAGCGAGCCGTCATCAGGCCAGGTATGTCGGCTACAGGGTAACCCACATACCCTACTAGGCGTTAACGAGAGGAGATCTCTTTGCCTTTTTGCTTTTAAAATATTGCTCTTGCATTGCTGAGAAGGTCTCGCTGTTTCATTTCTTATAGGGTCTAGCTGTTGGTTTGAAGATAAATGCAACAGATTTTCCTAGAAATTTGGCCAGTAAAGAAATTTTCGAGCTCACTAACACTGATCGAAAATTCAATGAACTATTCGGCGATTTCGCCACTTGGTGCCCTAGAACACAATTCGTAGATGCACAAAACATGAAAAGATGTCACACGTGATTTTTCTTTAATTATCCCAGATATACGATTACTAATCACACTGTAAATTTGAACAAGATGCAGTAGAGGTAAGTCGCACTGAGCGGCGCTAATTATGTAGACATTCTCTCAATAAGCGCATTGAAAAAGTTGATATATCAAGGATTATTACTAAGTGATATTAACGAAAAAAAATTTCATTATTAAAACGAAACCAAAACCGTCAGCTATTCATATACGTTATCGTACACAATGCACTCTAGTTGTTGCAGTACAAAACAGGGCAAGATCTCGAATTACCAAAAACTTAGTGCAGCACCCATATATGTACGTAGGCCACAGTCGTAGAAAAATAGCAAAACGCTACTATAATGAAAACGCACATATTTCCTCAACGCAACACAGTTAAACAGAATGGAAGTCAGAAGTAATTTCACTCACAGTCAGCTGACAAAAGAACACCTTGTTCGAATTCATCCAGGCATGTTTTGAACCAAACACGGAGATGAACAAGTCACCACCACTGACGGCTCGTTGTTCAGAGAACATATGCTCGAGGCAGTTGATTATCGATTCTATACTTGAGACAACAACAGCGGCTCACTGTATATGGAATTGTTGAGTTTGTAGAGAGTCCGTTATTGCAATGTAATGTATTTCAAGTGCGTTGTCACTGATTTATAGACAACAATTTTAATAACATTTATATCAGTAAATATGCATGGTATACGCTGAATAAGACTGGAAATAGTAAATACACAGTGTCGTATAATGAAAGAGCTAGTTTAATATTCTAGCACGTTTAAAGCTAATACGAGATAGTATTTCTTACAGTTTAACATTAAAGTCAATCACTTAAATTCAAGCACGCCAATGAAAAACTCACAGAGAACGCTTCATTAATTTTAAAAAATAATCTTCACAAGACAAGCATGAGACCGCTGAAGCTTATTACAAGCCAAAACCGACTTCGTCCTGTATGCGAGTGTACACCGGATTGCCGCAAAAACAAAAAACATTAAGCAAAACTCCACAGCGTTTTGCACAAACTTTCTAAAAAACATTATTCATGCACGTAATTCGGAACGCGGAATTGAATTTCTCCGAACAATTTTCAGAGGATCAAAGCCGGTCCAATTCATCGGAAAAACCCTGGTAAAAGTTGGCGACACACAAATTTGGTGAACTTGAGCTGATGGATTATGCATTCCAAGTTAGGCCGATCAGCCTCAACCAGTGATGGTCTATCTCGGGCTCCAACATTGGAAAGGTCGAACTCCGGAGAGGGAGATTTCGAAGCGCATAAAAGTGGATATGGCGAGTTTTGAAAACGCCATTTTGTAGAGCAATCTAGTTTACCTGAATATTGACCTGAAGAAGTTGTACAGAATACCTTTTATTTAGGAACAGATTACTAGAGACTTCCTCTAAAAAGATAACACCTAGATCTGTGGTCTATGTAGCTCGAGAATGCCACATGAACGGAGGTGAATAATAAAGTATTAAAAGCAATAAACAATGAAGCCAATACTAATGTGTTCAATGATTCACCTTCTATCATGCAGCTATTTCCAATTCTACCACAAAGTATGAATACGCATTACATTGGTTAACGAGATTTCGTCTAGTGATTAAGTCATGATAGATGATCAACGAGTGGAAATGCATCGAAATTATGTCAGTACGAATAACACAGTGAAAAATTAAATCATTTGCACTGAATTGGAAGCTAGGTAAAGGTACCATTGATGTTCTCGTGTTCGCAAAACTACGCTCCGACGTTCGAGAGAAAAAAGCTGTCAATACCGAGCGCAGCTGCTCAATGGCCAGGTTTCCAGCAGGTGTCCTCGAGCTAGACAATGGCAAGTGCAAATTCCTCAGTAAATTGCGAAGTTAACAGCAGCGATAGAGTCAATTCCATACATGAAAGGAAACGTGTCCCTCATTAATGCGAATAAATGAGAATATAACTTCAGCTTCATCACCGGACTTTGATAAGTCGAATCAAATTAAAAGTAAATAAATTACGCTCAATATTGAAAGAGCATTGAATGCATAAATGATAGGTAAACTTTTAGTGTTTTTACAATGCATGGTTTACGAACAGCTCTTGTAAAACTATGAAATTCTAAAATTGCTACAAAAAGGAAAGTTTATGATTCCAAGTTTTACATCAACTTAACAACCGGACTAGCACAACCTTATAACAAACAATATTGATCAATATTGCTTGGTTAAGTATATATGTCAAATGATAATTTGTAGAAAATTATGAAATCCGGGCCCGAGATGCTTTGCTGCCGGGTCTTTGGTCGGTCGGTCGCTACGGCTTTGACATACCGTATAATTTGTCCCTAAATCCGCCTCGAACAGGCGTTTCTCGTAGAGTTCAGTGAGCGATTAACCCAGCGCGGCGCAGGCAGCTAATAAGCGGTCATGAGCCACTTCGCGTCGCCGTGAGGCCCTCGTGCGGCGCTGAGGGTAGAGCTCTCAAGTACCTGTGTCGGGTCCACTTCTTACGTTCATTTGGAAGGCAGAACTCGTACCCAGCTTGCTCTTTTGAAGTTCGTTCCAGGGCTTGAGATTGTTGCCTAGTACCACTAAGGAAACAACTAAATATTTTAGATGAATAAATATTAAACAAATATCAGCTACGTTGACAAAATATCGGTCCTAATTCCTAAATAAGTAAGTTGTCGAGTGGCTCATGATCATCTCAGGTTTATGTTCATATATTTTTTTCAATCATAGAGGCTTTCGAGGATGGTTCAAAAAGACGCTGTCACAGCGTCGACTAAAACTCGTTCGAAAACGTCTTTTGGTCAACAGAAAACGGTAGGAATGTTAAGCTTAATTGTAACGATGCCAGCTGCAACTGCGGCGCCTGGTGACGCCAGTCTTGGTAGAGGAATCTAATGATTATTATTACTATTGTTATTATTGTTATTATTTGTTAGTCTAAAGCTCCCTAGCCACATGGCATGCGATCTCAAGGAAGGACCATTTAACACCGACTGAAGAGAACGGGGATTTTTTTGCATGGTGTGTGCTCCCACAGTGCAAGGTCTCCTGCCCATAGAATCAGCAAGTTAAAAATGAAGAGGAAGAAAAGACGAAAAGAGATAGCTAAAGGGTCAAAATGATAGAAGCAAAGTGTGCACGATAGAGAGAAGTCAAAGCGTACGATAGACTAAGCTAACTAACCCAACTACCTACCCTGCAATCTCTGAGGGGAGTAGCTCCGTCTGAACCCCAAGCGCAGCAGCGTTGTCTCCCTCTCTAGGCGCTGCCCATTTGCTGCTCAGCGAAAGACTCGCCAACAATCTCGTCCATGCCAGGATTACTGTATATATGATTGACCGAATGTATAACTTCAACGGATTTTTCTCCCTAATTTTAATCGCACCTTTCGGTAAACCCATCTCGGTGAAGCCACCCTAGTCACTTCACAACCGAAAAAATTTGATAATTTTTGCAGTGGATATTCGCACAAATTTCAACTCGATCACTAGTGTCATAGGTAACATCGTCGCCATTATGCACGATAACCAATGTCTTCACCAAACAGAATATCTCAGGTAATTCAAAATATCGTGAAATAATCTTGAATCATTCACTGGAAGTTAATTAATTCAAGCTGACTAACCTCTGGCTTGTTTTATACATAGGAGGGTATGATAATGTCGTACTATCATTCAGATCCAACTTTGGCTTATCCAAGTATTGGAATCAGTAAAATACAATTAAAGTGCGCAAATTTCCAAACAGGTAATGCTTGATCGACACTATCATCAGGCGAAGCCATTTACATTATTTGACGTGTTACTAAAGCATTAAAGAACACAAGTTCACACTGTATCCGACTGCCCAACGCAGCAGCCAGGCTACAGCTAGGGATGCCCATCAAGAGCCCCGAACAAAAAGCGCACGGTCGTCAGAAAACTGCGGGCGCTAGCGCGCAACTTCCACTCCATTCGAGTATCGTTGCTCTCCGGAATTTCGATTGAGAAACTGAACGATGAAATTTGTCGCTGGAATTCCGGACGTACTCTACGGGCTGGTAATGGAACTGCAGCCTATCTCTCGCAAGCATCAAACGAGACACACAACCTCCGCAGAAATGGAGTCGTGCGGTATCGACTATCAGAGGCGTTTCCTTGGCACACAATTTCCCGTAAAGCTCCGTAGCACCAAGAGCTCGACCTGAGTTGGGCGTGATGGCGATGCTTGCGCATGAAGACCTAGCAAGATGGACGCAACAGTTTTTTCAAATATGTACAACACTAAGAGAAATGATCGCATAAATTTATGCGCTCTTGATGCATCAATATTTATCTTTTTAATAATGATACAGGATACCCTTAATAAATGCGTTGTTTTTGCGTTAAAACGTAATTTCGCATGAATAACTTCAAAAACATAGCCAATAAATTTGTTATTTAATAATTAAAATATGCAACATCTCTTGGTAAGACGAGCTGCTACTAGTGTGCGCTTGGAAATAGATAACTTAATGCACCCAATGCAATAAAATTATGCACTCGGGTGTATATTTTCTTTAACTGTGAATATCCATCTTCAGAATTTCACTTCATTCATATCCAGTGTAAGGTTTTCGAGTGGCATCTATAATTTTGGCCGCCCAAGTGCAGACATCACCGCTGAGGCGACCATTTTCGTAGCCTTGCCGCAGTAATTGCCGCGTGATTCGGAAAGTGATTGATTAATGCGAAACGTTCTTTTAATGGTCAAATGATTGAAACATTTGTTTTCAATTCCAAATTAAATTCGAATGAATAGACACGATTGATGATATATTCAGAAAGTTCTGATCGCTAATGTACAGAAAACAAACTCGTTTGTTTTGAAGGAAGTGTCCAACTATATTCCCTTAGTAACTCATCAAATATTTAAGAATTTATATGAATAATCAATTTGAGTCGATCTCAAAGTTAATTTCAGGGTTGACGATCGGAAAAATCAGGATGTAATTAAAAGTGCATCATTGGCCTGGCACGTGTGAAATGTAACGGTAGTCCGCAGACTGTGAAAGGTACCGCTGGCTATTTCAATGATTTCCCTGGCTACACACATTCAGTCTCACCATGTAGCATCGGATGTATATGTAGTGCATCTGGGTGGTATGTATTATGCGAATGAGCGCGCACATTAATTATCTTTGTGCATAAAGTTTTCGCTCAATAATAATTAAAAAGAAATAACTATCAGTCGCACTACGCAAACAGCATGCGAGCGCTTCATCAAATGGAGCACTTGCTCTACGACAACCAATTGTTCTCTGAGCAAAATTGCACGACAGCATTCCAGTTTTTGATGAAATTACTTCTCTATTGGAGTACTCATTTCGACTACACTTTCAAAATAATGACTTAAACGAGAACCCAGGCTTGAAATATACCAATCAAAAAAGGTGCAGTGGCAGAGTAAAATGCGTACACATACATTCCACTCAATTCACCCAGCATCAATCGACACCAACCGAGACGCACATAATTTAGCTAACAAACATGAAGTAAAACTCAATGAGTGAGGCTGAGCTCATACTAACAGAAGCATATTCTTTCTTGATTTAGCAGGCAAAAGGGAACAAACTCCATCAAATTACGAGAGCGGCCTGACAGGCAGCAGCGCAGCCCGTTCAAGCAGAGCGCAGGCACCAAAAATAGGAGGTGCCCTGTTCTATTATAAGAGGTAAGGCCGCGACAAATTAACTCACTTCTCCTTGATGGGCTGGTGCCGGCCCCGCCATCCTTCACGGCATTAAGACGTCGAGCGGCCGCTAAAAACACCACAGGGCTCACTCGGACGCTTCCAGTAGAAGTTCTTATTTCGACCCAAAGGCTCACCTTGACTTAACTGCATTTGCTCCTCGTGGCGTGATTTTCTATTTTGAGGAAGAACAATTGATATTCAAAATGCTGCATGAATATCTCCTAGGGTTATAATCATGTTAAGATTACGGGAAGATACAAAGAAAGCGAAGAAAGGATACTATAAATATTGAATGACACTAAATCAATAGACACGAGACCTTTCAAGTTCCTGTTCCCGTAAGCGATGACGGCCGACATGCTAAAACGGGAAAAAACTTCTGGAACGTAATTTTTATGATGTTTGTGGAATGGAAATCCCTCCGACATGCTCTCACATCACATATTTTTTATTTAAACATGACAAGCTGCTTGCACATCCTACACCTGACATCGAATTTAAAAACACACACTTCGGCCCGGTCAACAATTCCACGCAGGAAGTCGTAAGTTTCGTCTTAATAATGATGTTGAGCACATCTTTTCAGGTGACTGAATTAGTACCCCGCCAAATGTAAATGACGTGTCCCGGACGCAGGTCGCCGACAGTTTCAAGTTCCTGCAACTTGATATCGAGCACAAATTTACCACAGTGCATTAGCCAGTGCCCTAAATTTGACTTGAACAAACAGTGACAGACACATAATCATCGCTGTCGTTGACGTGTTATTACTTCCCATACAAAAAGTTCTCAGGAAATACACTTTCAGTTTGTACAAATAATTTCGCCTTCAAGGGAAAGAGAATTTCTCTTCTAGCTATTAAAGGAATTCTCAAAAATAGAATGGAGGAATTTACTCGCACACAGATACAATAACAATAAAACTCGGGCATGAGAGACTATTTAGAGTGATAGTTCATTTTCATCAAAATCAGAAAAAATTGTACATAATTAACGTTTCTATTAACTCGTATAGTGAGTTAGTAGATGGCCCATGATCACAAAGACTTACCAACCGAAACACACAAAAGGGCGCTGAATTTTTGCCGTATGAAAAAAGGTTACCACACTTTAAAAATAGTGTCAACGTAACCCTGGTTCTCAAAGAGTGCCATTCTGCTCTGTGTGAGTTTTACGCTTCTTCATCAGCCCTCGGTGCTACGTGACGAGCGTTCAAGAACGTCATACGTTGTTCAGGTCTTTGGAGATTCCCGATGACAAACACTAACGTGCTCGCAGGATACGATGAGAGAGATTTACGTAAATATAAGTGAATTAAAAGTTTGGACGTGTGTAATGGCCCTAGTCTGTGAGACACAGCATGACGGATAAAAGTTCAAGAACTCTTAGCAGGAAATGGGAAGTAATTGGATCACTGCTCGTGACGCGACGCTGCAGCGGCTTACGGAAAAATGACAAACTATATTCATAGGCCAGGCAGAAGCCCGGTCATTGTTTCACTAAGGCTGATAGAAATGATGTCATTTATTTCATCAATGCTGGAGTTAACCAAGTCTTCGGAGCAGCTTCAAAGCTTCTACAATTTCTTCTAAGAGTTTTCTTGTAACGTTTAGGAAAAGTGCTCACTTTGTTACTAGACCTTTATGTTTTTAATCTCATTGTGATGAAACCGATCATCGTCAGCGTCGGTGCTCAGCTTGACGTTACGCACGGTAAATATAGAGACGACCATGAAGAATTACTCAAATATCTGACTTTTTAAGACCTAGAGTGAATCTAAATTGAAAAAAAGTTGAAATTGGAGAAATTTTGAGACCCTCAAGTTGGACTCGCAGCCGAGACTCAGGCGAGTCCCATACGCTCTCAAAAAATTTTCTGTCCAGAAAATACGCTACACAATAATCTAATAATAATGAACGCATGTAGATTAGCTTCAAAATTTTACTTACACCGCATACAAAGTAATGCAAACCAATTTACCACGTTATATTTCTGAATGGGATTAAAGACATGATGGCAAATTCTTCTAGCACTACGATAGCGAGCCGCACCCGAATATTATCCACTCACCATCACAATTTCCTAAAAAGTATAGATTAGTAAAGAATTACTCCAAAACCAGATACAGATTCGAAATAAATCAGTTCAGAAATTTGGGCGAAAAAGTGAAGCTATCGACGTTGGAATAGAGTAAAATAAACTCTTTATAAAATTTCAGGACAAGGCACAGCCCATCAAGAAGCCACGGTTGAGCCAGAAGAATATTTCATTTGAATAGAACGATGAATTTCACAGGTGAAATAGGCCCTCATCAATTCAATTAAACCAATGCATGTAACTTCACGACAACGCGATGCATGTGCAGCTGGATACCTCAAATTCTACTTAAAATATTAGTCACCGCAAACTTACCTTGGAAAAACTCGAGGGCAAAGAACGTAACAACAAATTCATGCTCGACGTGCTCTTTGAATTTGAAACTGATGCGAGCGACGAGTTAGGGCCATTAGCGTGAAGATTTGCATTGAATGGCTGCTTTTATAGCTTCACGAGACAGCTCTATCCGTTCCTAGCCTCGAATTCTTTTGAACAAGTTTACTGAACAAAAAATTCGCGAAGTTAAGGCCCCGGAAACAGCAACTGCAGCTACAATACCAGCACTTCTTTCACTCTGCAGCACTCCACGCCTTCTCAAAACTCGCGCTTAATCCCTGCTCTGGAAACGTTACGTTCAATGCCCGCTCTGAAAACGTTACGTTAAATTCCCACTCTGAAAACGTTACTTTGAATTTCAGCATTGTCCCGAATCCTCGTTACTTTTGTGTTGAACTTCATATGAGGTGACGCAGGTTATTTGAGGTAGGCCAGCTGACGTAGGCCAGCTGACGTAAGCCAGCTGACGTAGGCCAGCTGACGTAGGCCAGCTGACGTAGGCCATCAGACGTAGGCCAGCTGACGTAGGCCAGCTGACGTAGGCCAGCTGACGCAGGCCAGCTGACGTAGGCCAGCTGACGTAGGCCAGCTGACGTAGGCCAGCTGACGTAGGCCAGCTGACGTAGGCCATCAGACGTAGGCCAGCTGACGCCCCCCTCACAGCCCACAGACGCTAGAGGTGACACAGCCGCTGCAGTCGCGGTCCCGTCACCCCGCGCCGTAATTCCTGGCGTCAGCAGCCCCGATGTCCAATTGAAATGGAGCTCGCATCAAGGGTGAACGACTCAAGCTAGTCGGAAACGATCGCATCTCCATGTGTGTTAATCGCGAAAAAATAGGAGAAAGAATCAAATGATGAATTTTTTGATAAAAGGGCCACGACCTGCAGTTCTTTGAAGCATCCAATCAATGACAGATCACTATGGTAGTAAACCGTGAAAAACTGGTCGGCTGTAAGGACTCCTAATTTGATATCTTCAGA
>VOMN01141246.1:0-21500 GCA_014899125.1 Orchestia grillus
AATTGCCAGACGGAGGTCGGTAAATTGTTCCTAAGGCTAATGGCCCCGCAAGGGAAGATGGTCGACACCTGTTGTCAAATGTACAATATACTTTTATAGACACTATTGCAGCGTGTCTTTTCATTTCATTAGTTATAGTAGTACCTGCCATGGGATCATGTGAAACAAAAAATACATTAATTGTTATCAGGTTAGCTTAAATTACCAAAATATAAGAGTCCTCAAATACCTTACCCACCATGCCCAATCGTCTACTACCTTTGGGTTTGGCGCTTTTTTCCAGTTTTTTTTATTCAGGTTGAAACTATTTTGTACGAACGTTACATTTACTTCAATTTTTGTAAGCTAGTGTCAGCATGATTCGAAAAAATTATGCTTTTGAGAACTAACTTGAATTTCCCTGTGTAATTTTAATTTGGCGTTTCGTTTTCTTCCTTTCGTTAAGTTCGTATACATGTTTCTACGTATTAATTTTGTATAAAACATAGACAATTTTTTTTACGCTGCACTCTAGCACTTTCCACATAGCTCGTTTATCTAGCACGTTGCAGCGCAAAATTATAACCCTTAGGAATTTCGTATATTGTACATTTGGGGGCGTTCAGATTTTTGCCATCGTTTTCATATGCTCATATAAACGCAACCGGATTGTCGTGCACCTCATTTACAAAGATATAACATGTATGAGCTGGGGCTACGTTCATTTGATGAATGCAAACATTTCCGCAGCTCGTGGCTGGTCGCAATGGGGAGCGCACGTCGTGCCGTCTGGCTGACGGTCCCCGCCACTGCAGCTTATTGCGCAGTGTGCCGCCCTAACCTCTTCCTCATTAATTGTGGAGGCCAGAAAATCTGAGCTGCTGGCCATGTGTGAAGCGCATGCGCGTACCGCGTTTCCAGGCTTGTTTGTTTTTGGAGGAATCATCAAAGCTTGCGTCTGGCATAGCTGTAGCTCTGGCGTCCATAACGGTACAGCTGCCCCCATTCGCTCCTATTTACTCGGGCTCCTAACACCGTACCTCACACGCTCCGCTCCCTCCCTCCTTCTCTTCTTCTCTCTCACTATCTGCTTCTGACCCTCATACTTCTACACTCGCCCTCTTCACTCTTCTAGTGGATGGAATGTGGACGTTTACTATATTGTTAATTAACATTGAAAACGTGTGTTTGAAAAAGTCTTGTTGAAGAAAGCGTTACAATAATCTGTAAGTTTTTACACTAAGACGATAATGGTTCTGTAATGGTTTAACATAGTCCGTATATCGTTTCAGGAAATCCTTGAAGCCACCATTAGATTTCAGGGAATCTTTGAAGAAACCATGGCATATAGCGCTACCTGACAATCAATGCGCTTATCCAATGGTCAGTTTACTATTGATGCAGTCGTTGTGTGGCAAATGCGAGTAGTATGTCACTCGGTAGCTTTGTACCAACTAGGAAAGTTTTCACTTTTTATTGTATTATTTTGTAAGATTGTCAATTGTGGCAAATTGCTCTGTTTACATTGAAAATAGTTCCATAAAGTTACTCTATACTGTGTATGATTACTAGGAACGTAATGTGTACGCTTAATTTATACGGCGCGTCCAAAGTTTACGGTTCATGTTAGCGTACGAATGTACGCGTGAGAAATATACAGGGTGCAGGGGCTATTTGAGGACATTATTTTCAGTTCATTACACACTCGAATCTTCTATACTATTATGTTTTCATTTTAAATAACCGATTTAAATTAAAAATTTTACCCACTAAATGAAAAAAACATACAATCGTAGTTGCTTTAATTTCAACTTTGATGGTTTCAGGAGCTGTGAGTAGTGAAGGTCATGTCATGCCACATAACATTTTTTCACATGGTCTTAGGGGTAATACTACTGGGTACATTGATGTTCTAAAAACGGTTGTTAAATCCTGGATTGATAAAAGTATTCAATGGAAAGCCATGCGTCGTTCAGCAAGACTCTTCACCTCCTCACAAAGCCATATTAACGCAAGATTGGTTATAAGAAAAGTTTTACGATCATGTGACCCCCAATTTGTGGCCCCAAACTTGTCTGATTTAAATTCTATGGACTATTACGTGCAGAGAGTTGTTGAAAGGGAGACTAATCGACATCCTCATAGTACCATAGCTTCACTGAAGGCCGCCATTGTCCAGGTGATGTCCGAAATGAATAAGGACCACTTGATTTCAGGTTGTCAACGGTTTTGGACCCGCGTAGAAGCAGTCATTGAAGCCAAAGTTTGCTTCATAAAATAATTTGATAAAAAGTATCATCAAGGATATTAAAACGAATTGCATTTAAATGTGTGCAGTTTTCACTAAAATATCCTTGTATATAAAACACACTTAAAATCGCTTAAAAAAACCCTTCTCACTCTGTAGAATTGTGCTTCGATGCGTTCTTATGATAGCTTTTTCGCACGTCCAATTGGTCATCACAAAAGTGCATTATTTTCTAAAAAAATCATTTAAAATTTGTTTAAGATGCCGTTGAGGGTAAGGGAAATGCATTTCATTTTTCATGCGCCTCTAGTTGTCCTATCATGTGTGGTGGTCCACTAGTCCATCGTAGCAGCAAAAAATGGCCGTTTTTGCTCAATTATGCTGCTAAATTTTGTGTGTAGTTCGTACGTCTGAACTGTCAACTATTCAATAGTCATCTGTACTATTACTCTTTCTTGTTTCATTTTTCCCGTAAATTGGCAATTGGCGAAAAAAACATCGTTACAGCATTGTTGTAATGAGGTGATATTTCATCAAATTTTGAAAATAATGACCGTTTCGGGAATTTTCTTTTGAAATTTGATTTCATCAAGGTTTCGCAAGTGATAGATAGGTCTCTGGTATGGTTTTTGCGTAACGAGTGCTCTCAAATGCTCATCGTCAAGAGTGCATAGCCGTCCTGTAGACCTCCTTCATTTTCTAGGCTCCCTTCACCGCTACCAAATTTCTGACCACGCTTTTGTACTGCCATAACACTCGTTGAGCCTATTTCCCATGCTCTATTGATATGGGGCTGTTTGGGGGCTATGTGACCGAGCTCAGTCTCGTGCATGGAAAGTAAATGAGTCTTCTTTTTTCACGTGCAAAATTATGGGGTTATTTGCAAAAATGATTTTTCTGCAGGAAATTAGGTAAAAAATTACAAATATGCCTAGATCAATCATTAATTATTCGTGTGCGGACGTTTACGTAAAATGCTGTGAAAATACCATAATAAAATAAAATTTCCAGCGACCATTATTTTCCGGACAACCTAGGATTGTGCTTATCTATTAAATTGTACGAAATCGGACAGCAAGTCTCTCGTTTAATACTTTATCCAATTCTCTAAATTTTAATTTAAGGTGGAGTTGAAGAGAGAACTATTGCTTCTAAAGAGCTTCGCTCTAGTTAGGCTCGCTACATTGCCTGAGCTGTTGCTCGTTTTTGCATCTAATTCACGTTGAGTTTTTGTCCAGCTTGCTAATACCTGATGAAAGGTTGATTTCCTTCGACTGCTGCCGAATTTTCTGTTACGAGTTTTTGTGTCTGCTCTCAATTGCCTGGCACTGTTGGCGAGAAAAACTTGCTTTCCTCACGGGCCTGCAACGGCATCGGACAGCAGCCGCTGGCAGGTCCAGGGCGTTCAGTCGCCTTGACTTAAGTGCTCTGAAGCCGTGCGAGTATATCCAAAGTTTTCAAAGTTTAGCCAACCTTTCACTAGCCCATGCTACTTTTGTTTGCAGAAGTTTTTAGCTTCATTTTTTGTTCTTGACGCGGGGCTCTCTTGCCTTCTTTCATTGGTTTATTGCGTAGAAAATTATGTTCCTGTTTCAGTTCTTGGTAATTTGAGAATTTCTTTCACGTTTCGATAGCAGGGACTAGGCACCTTTTCAATCCTGTAGTTATTTCTCATTTCATGGGTGCAAATGGTTCCGATTATTATTTTCGTATATTACCTTTCTAAATTACTTCTTCCCTCATGTATGCGTGTTCGTACCCATATATTCATACAATGATTTCTATGAGACTAATCATTTGATTCGATACGAAACTAAATTTTCGTGAATTATAATTTTGAGAATATATTTTCCTTTTCTGATTTTGTGGACGTTTTCTGTATTCTTGACCTTTTTAAAATCGTACATATTAAAACAGCTAAAAATTACGCAGCAAGTACGAGTATTTAGAAACAAATTTTTTAAAACCAAATTTTTAAAGGTAAATGTATTGTACTGTATTTTATCTTTGTGGTGATTTTTGTATGATATTAAGATTCCTATCTTACCGTATGAGAACTTATAAGTTTTTTCCCATAAAATTAATTCTTACCCAACAGCGTTGTAGAATAATTTCATGACTGGCAAGAGAAAACTACACTATAGCTTAGTTTGGGCATTTTTGCACCGTTTCAGTACAGGTAAAAGAATTACTTTACGCTCGTTAGTGGATGCCGTAAGAAATATTTTTCTGATAGGACTTTAAAATGAAAGTCGATGGTCTCTGAAAGACATGCAGTAATGAGTCAGGTCTTGATGTGAATTTTTTATGTATCAAAATTTATTATTACTGTAATCATTTTTTGGCAGCGAGTTGTACTGTGTATTTCAATACGCGTTTAGTTCATTTTTGTGTTCGATGTTATTCTCTGACGCAAGTTATATTACTCATATCTTGCGTATGCTACATGAATTAAATGCTATCGTTGTATTAGCTGGTGATATTTTGCTCATTAGTTAGTAGAAACTGATGATTTATTGTGCCAGAGCCACTCGGCACACCTGCCATCGTCTGAGGCGGGTGTGACGCTGTCAGGGAGGAGCAACATGCGATTATTATTGTCTCGGGGGCGTGTATTGTGCCGGGCACATCGTTAGCTCGAGTGATTAGCACCCGTAAGCCGCAGCCGCGCTCCTCTCTGCTTTGAAGTTGTTGCCGAGCTCATCGTCAGATGTACCGTAAACGTGCGCATTCTAGCAATGCATGCTGCTTGCGTCTGCTCTGCGCCTCGCTGGCCAGCTTCCAACCCTCGCTTGTGGCACCGAAATGTAGCTTGAGGAATTGTCAGGCTCCTGGACTCAGATGAATTTTCGACCTACCGAAGTTGATGATATTTCTCAGCACTCTGAGTTTGAAAACAAGACGATTAAATCTTACGAAAAACGGAGTATTTTTGAATTTGAAATTATTGTAGTTCCTCCCTAGTGCGTGGCATTTTGAAACCTATAAGTAAACTATTTTGAAGTTTTTATCTGACCTTTGAATCCGTTCTTGAATTGCGAATGTGTAGTCTAGGTGGTTCGTCATGAACCAGCTCAAAATGTCAGGTATGAGAGTAATTTTCCGAGTATGATTTTACTACCATGGGCGCTCTTGTGAAAGTTTCCTTCATCTCCTTCAGGTTGCTGTTCCTATATTGAGGGTCATTTTCATCAGAGTTGGTATGGTCGTTTTCGTGCTGTCATCTACACGATCCCCACGGTTCATTGCATGGCTGTTATGTTCATAACGTTTCAGCTGCGATAGTGCGATCATCTACACACGCCACAAACTTTTAAAGACCATTCTTCGAGTGAAACCTAATCTGTTTATCTGTATTTTAATGAATTTGATGTATATTTAAACAGTGCTATGCATCTGTTCCCAAAATCACATCCTGTTCTTTTTCTGTTTTCCTTCCCCCGTGAGAAAATGTAGCAAGGCTTGCAAGACATCGAGAGGTGTGACGTCATTATTTGGTAATGATAACAGGCTCCAGGGAAGCCATCCCCTCCGGGGGTAGCTGTCGTCGAGTTTCCTTGTATAAAAGAATATTTTGCGTAAGTTAGGTCTGATAAAATTTCTCGGTCGATCTCATTTTTAGCGTTAACCTTATTGTTTTAATAAATCTATCCTGAAATTTTTTAACAGAACTATTTTCAAAACTTTTTGATTTCATCAAAGTGAGTTTATTAACTACTATGAATATCAACGTAAAATTTCATGTTAAATAAAAGATTGTTTCATTGGGTATTTTATCCTTATCCATTTATCCATTTTTATCCTGAATCTTTTTCATCTGCTGTTCCTATTCAGTCTTAATTTTTAGCATCTCATGCCCTGTAATTTTAATCAACTAGACCCGCGGAGCGTGTTGACATTTTTAAATGTATATTTTTCATTCGCATTGTCACGACTTTGCATGACATTGAGTTCTGCGATGACTTACCTCCAAATTGTGAAGGAGTGTTCATCCATCAGTTAGGTGCTCGGGTGAAGCATTCAAGCAAAATTTTAGGCTTGTCTTGTTCCCAATTCGGGCTCTATCTTATGTATGCATGGTTCACAGCGAGCAACGTCCGTGGGTGACAATTCTGGAACGTCATACACTCTCATACCCCCATGCAGTAGCTGTGAGGATCTTGGGAATTATTGTAGTGTTCGGTCTTTGTTACTAATAATTTTACACGGAAATTGTTGAAAATTTTTATACGGTGAAGAGTTCAAAACCATCTTCAACAGAAAGCAGCAATTTTTCTCAGAAAATCAACCATTGTTTTACAAGTGATTTGTTGTTTCTATACAAAGATTTTCATTTAGATTTGTTTATTCATAAGGAAAAAATTCCACACTTTTATTCCAATTACTGTTGTGTGATGTCGATAAAATGCTCGTACTGCGCGCCGAGACGACGTTGCAAATAATTATTTGTGTCATTACAGGGCTGCTATACATATGGTGCAACCCTCTCATGCTCCTTTGGGCTCACAAGAGCTGTCGTAAAACTGCCTTTATGCTCGCGCTCAACCAGCTTTTCCTTGTCTACCTTTTCCTATTGATATTTTGGTCTCGTTTTTGTTTGATGGCTGTTTTCTTTCAATATTCTCTCGTGCAAATTTTTGCTGCGCATCCAGTGGGTGAAATAGTTTTTACAGCGATCAGTCTCTTGTGCATCTTTTGCCATTCCCAGCTCTTACTGTTCTCTGCCCTGAAAGGAATCTTGAATTTTAATTTCCCTTGTCGGTGTATAGAAGCGTACTCCTGCCTTCAGTTCATTTTTTCAGTTTAGCACTTCAGTTCTTTTGTAGGCTTCCATTTCTTTTGCTGCCACATTGTATACATACATACATACATATGTGTACACACATATATATAATATATATTTGTTTTGTCAATCTATCGACGAGTATTCTCATTTTGTTGTCTAGAAATTCTGCGTGTTTTTGCAAAATCTGACGAGATGAAACTGAAAGACGGATTTGACCAATCGCCCAATAATGATGTTTAGAAGGATATGTCTTCATGCATGGATCCAGTTATAAAACCTTTTTTCAAGTTACGACCATGGCTGGTTAATGAAACCTTGTTTTCTGTTCTCTAAATCTGGGTTACGAGTAGATTTTTTATTCTTTTTGAACGATTGAAGGTCAGGGTTAACTGCGTTAGCAAGGTCATCTCATCGAGCACCGTCATGAATAATTTCATTAACTCATATTAAAACTTTAGTCCATACATGTCTCTTCACTCTCTATGGTTATTATAAATAGATTTTTATCCATACGCTACGTTTTACTTG
This sequence comes from Orchestia grillus, assembly GCA_014899125.1. NCBI lineage: Eukaryota > Metazoa > Arthropoda > Malacostraca > Amphipoda > Talitridae > Orchestia > Orchestia grillus. The sequence goes on from VOMN01141246.1 coordinate 7,542, forward strand.
TTTTCACCTGTCGTGCATTTCTACCGTGGTAGGGAATAAGTATATAAATTTGATGCTGTTTCTATCTAGTGCAATTGAGGTTTAACTTCTTCACCGAGTATCATCGGCATTGATTGATTCGCACATTTGAAATATTTGTTAGTTTGGTTAAATAATATTTCCGTTGTTAAAGCTTTATTTAAAAATTGTAAAGTAATTTTTTTTAACGTGCGTGTCGTTGAATGCAAATAAGCTATTTTCCAGAATGAAGCAAAAATGTTATAGTCGTGGGAAGTTCCTCACTTCCCGTACCTTTCTAAAATCCTTGATTTTTTTCAGGAGAATTTTGCTTTCGAGTTTTCATACCATGTTTTCTTCTATAATTGTTACGCATTTTAAACTACATTTAATACCTTAAACATCTTGAACCAGAACCTGAAATGTCATAATATACTGTTAGTACTCCTTTCAGATCAAAATTATAATCAGAAAAATGAACGACAAAATCAAATGTTTTGTTGTTATCCCCAAGTCCTCTTTATCAAGGATGGTACGAACGTTGTTTGCGCACCGCCATTGGAGACCGCTTTTCCCAAACATTAATGGGTGTTACCGAATTGTGTTTTGCTTGAGTCGCTGTGACAAAACTTCGGCTCTTGAAGTCTCGTGGCTCATGCAAATATCTCTCCGTTCTCTGGTGCTGCGGTCCTGCAGTTAGTGTGCGAGCGAGAAATGTTTATCTGTCGCTCTTCATTAGATTAGAGCATTCTCGCCAAAACTCCTTCTAATCTCGTATTCAATTGCAATATTTACCAGGCACTCCCTCAGCGCCTGCCCCGCTGCTGCGCCCCTGCTGCGCCCCTGCTGCACACTTCTCTTCGAGCTGGACTCTTGGCTGTTCTAGCTCTGCGCTTATGAATAAAGCTCTCTTTATAGATCTTGAGTAAATTAATTGGAAATATGAATGTTATTACCGGGGTATTACTCTAACCATCGCACTTGTGTTCTGTTAGTGTAAGAAGAACTTGAAATTACGTGGCTGTACTAAGTATTGGAAGCTTAAAAAGTCTCGGCGTACATCATTATTTCGTAGCGACATTGAACATAGATTGTATAGTGACGCTTATTTAAAATGTTCCCTAATGCCCGTTGCATATAAATGTTATGAAATATTGACCGTCGTATGAGAATTCTAAGAATGGGTGGAATTTCTCGATTTTGTAGATTTTACCAATGAATTTTAGATGCTTCGTAAAGATTCTAACGCACTACCACCTTACTTTGTATGTCCTGTACTAATACTAGCGTTTGCATACTTACCAATTTTGTTGACTTGAGGGAACCGTCGGTGTTGGGGGACTTTTTTCTCGTGGGACAGATCACTTTCAAATTTGGTATATGTAACTTTATGAGTAGAACATTTTGTTCGAATGACTTTTTTAGATTTTCTATTAAAATAATTTACTAATAAAACATATTTTAAAGAATTTCCGTAAAGTTCCATGCCATGGCCCAAAATTTTTACGCTAGAACGATGAGGTTGGTTGTTTGTAATCGATACGTTTCAATGCAAGGAACCAAAGCTACGAAATTTAAGAGAAACGGGACATAAAATCTTGTATGTGTAAAATAAAAATATTTGTGATTTTATTTTTATTTTTCTATCGACAAGTTTAGCGTAATTTCAGAATTAGAAAAGAACAGGGCTGTTTTTTTTAAATAAAATCATTCGAAGTCAAAACAAAACGTTTTTCTGGAGAAGTAACTATTTGAAAAATATTTCATTTTTTACGGAGTTCCATTCTAGTTACTTGCAAAAGATGCATTTTCTATTCTATAAAATCATTTCAAAATGATACCATGTACTGTGACTGCTGCATTGCACATGATTTATGGGAGGGTGGTGGGAGGTTTGAGGCAGGATCGTAGACTGAGCAGCTCTGAAGCGAGCGTAAGCTCCCCCGAATTTAAGTGCACATGTGCAGTGCAGCAGCCTCAGCATTAGGTTAGAAGCATTCGAAATTGATGTTATAAAATATTGATGCATCATTTGCAGGCAAATAATATATAATTTCATAAAAATAATTTTTTCTCTTTATCTGTCCGTATCGCAGTTTTACAGGCACTGATTTCAAATTTTGATATGTTGTAGAGTAAGAATCATAGAACATTTTTTGCAATAAAAAATATAATTTTCGAACATGCAAACGAAACTCCACCCGACGGTCCCGTCAAGTTTAAATGACAACCACCTTTTTTTAGAATACTTCTGTAGTTACATCGTCCATATTGAATTGAAACATTTCCGAACCTGAACTTCGAATGTTTCTACGGCTCGTGGCAAACTTTGGTGCAAGAGCCTTTTTTGGCTAAAAATTAAATTACTCAGTTTTGAGAAATAATATCGGGCAGAAATGTTGGAAACAATGATAAGCTCATTTGTGAAACTTTTGAATCTGTCTTGCGCAGTATGAAACAAATTATAGCAACGGCAATTTTTTTTTAGGATTGTCACGCTTTTGTGTCTTGCAAGTTATCGGTTAAAACGAGCCCCGTAGATGCCTTGATGACCATGAAAACTTGAAGATTGTGTTTAAATTAGCCGATGATGAATGTGTGAGAGACATGGCTGCTACTTTGGGTCATGATGATCGTACTGCGAAAAGTATCTCAGAAATCCAGAAGCCAAGGTCTAAGGGAAAGACGAGGGAAATTGTAGGATCCTGGCGAGATGTGATTTGTCCATAGTGAAACGGGCTGTGCGAAGGAACCCTCACTCAACAAGCAAGAATGTCTTCGAGAGTGCTGGACTTGGCCATGAATCGAAAACGACCCGAGGTCGAGTGCTGAGAAGCATGCCTATACAATTTATGCCCGACGGAGGAGCCCTTCTGAAGCAGATACGTAAGAATTTTTGACTTGAATGGGCAAGAAAGTACGTAAAATAGGATTTTAAACACGTCCTTGTCAATGAGATAAGATTAAGATGCTTGCTACCTTCGATGGACTTGGGTGCAGCAAAGTTTGGACTCCAGAAAGGACTTTCTGTCCCCAACATTTTTGTCATCAATCAAGAGTAGGAGGCGTTATAGTATGGGTTTGAATACTTGGCAGTGAATCAGTGGGTCCTTTTAGAATCCTTAAAGGTGTAAAACTAACTTACAGCTGCCTACGTCGATTTCCTGAAGCAAATGGTTATTCCGTGGTTCTGGAGAAGGGTCTAGTGCAAACAAAAGAAGCTAATTTTTATACATGACAATGTCTCGTCACATGCTGCATAGTCTAAAGAAGAATATTTGAACACTCTTGGGTTCAACGATGCTCGACCGGTGAAATAGCCAGCGTATTTTCCTAACCTGAAGCTTATTGAGAACTTGGGGTCCCAGTAAAGTATGTACCAGTTGAGAAGTCAATTTTTCTCAAGGATCGCCTGTGGAGTGAACTTGAAACTTTTACTAAAAGTATTACTGTAAATGTAATTGCAAATTTAGCCAAGTCCGTGGACAGTCGTCTCCTGGCTATTGTTGAAGTACGCGGAGATCACATCAATCATTAATATGTTTCCTGTTAATTATGGTAAAATATTGAATTAGAAATATTTGTAATCTTCATATCTTATTTCAGCATCCTTAGAAAAGCTTAAAAATGTGAAAATCTTGTATTTTACAACTTTTTCATGCCAGTGCTCAAATATGTGCCATGGTTGAAATTCAAATGATGTAAATACATTTAAAAGTCTTCCTCAATATCGGACTGATCGATGCAATCTTCTTACACAACAGTTGAAACCTTGTACGAAAGCAACTTCTAAAATTCAGTAATGACGGATATATTCTTGACTTAATTGTTAAAAAACTTTCATACACAAAAGCATTAGACGAGGCGGTACAATGCTGCCTGGAATTGTGAACATTACTTTGCAAACTGAAGGAGTGGAAGCACAACAACAAAACTTCAGGTACTTGACCAGCAGAGCAGTGCGTGTTTCTGAATTATGGAGGAGCAATCCGTGTGGACAAATCAAAAGCAAGGCCTGGCGAGACTCTATGTGTCGTTTCTCAAAACCTCTGCTGAAAGTAGGCACTCATATGGCGGGAGAGGCACGGGCTTTATCTGGCCCCAAGGCGCCTGCGAGTGCCGCGCGCTGCACCATGAAGATGCATTCTTTTTTACACTTACCGTGGCTGGTGCGTTTCATGTTCCTGTGTACATTTGTTCATTGCACTCTGTGTCGCATTACATCTGCATACTTCTTAAGGTGAGCTTCTGCTACTTGTAAGAGAGTGATCGAAGCCAGTTTCTTCTCGAGTCAGTACTTTGCTTCTAAAACACTGTTCAACCTTTCAGTGACCAAATTACTTCTGCGATAAGACTGTATTTAACTCCGAACGAATAACTAGCTGTAACCTTTTGTATGTATGCAATGTGACTGCATTTAACCTGATACGAAAAACTAGTAACGTTAGGAGAATAGACTTTAAAATCCATGTAGTTGGTAAAGGGCAAATGAAATAGTAGCCAATATAGAATGATTTGTTCAAGTTTTAGGTCCTTTATCGAGTTTGTGCTTTCTTCTCTTGACGTAACACTACTGAACTTTGTATACGTTGGGCTGTAAATCTCCTTCTGAGTTCTCGTCATTTTATGCTCGGTTTCAAGCTTGCTCATCTTTACTTTATCTACGAATTAACATCTCTGATAGTGAAGGAAACAGTATTTATTTTTACGTGGCAGATTTGATTGTCTAATATTTCATTAGATTTCAGCATATTACCAAATAACAAATACCAATGTCCGCGTATATTTTGCCATCTTGGAAATATATTCTCCGAGGGTTATAGAATGTGTTGCCCTTTCCCGGTTTTGCTTGTAATGAAGTTGTGGCTCTGCATGACCGCACTTCATACGGCCGTGTTCGTGCTGCGTGTTCATGCCGAGCCATTAATTGAAGCATTGGCGCTGTGTCGGACTCCCCTCTCTGACTCCTCCGAGGGGACTCTTTATTCTCTGCTCCTCATCCATTTTGCCTCTCTCGCTCTTATTGTTGACGTCCGCTCCGGTCACCTTAGGGCACTGAAATTGCGTTGGTCTGCTCTGTGATGAAGTTGGTTTGGAGCCCACGACCTAATGATGTTCTATTTGAATACCTCAATCTGAAGGCGGTATGTGCAGTTTTGTTGGTATACTTCATTATACTTAATGGGTGATAAGGTAATGTGTTGTAGGCATTAAACCGCACCTGAGTAGGAATGTGTTGTGTTGTCTGTGGTCTGGGAGTACAATATCGTGGTGCGTTTGTTATTGTTGGATGGTGCACGAACATACGGGGTTATCCTGTGCGCAGCGTGTGACCGTGTGCTATTATTGCATCAGTAATCGGTGTTGTCCATGCATTACACTGTAATGCTTTAATACTGCACCCGGCTGAATACTTGCTCAACGTGCGCTTTTTGTCCCATAAGTTGGTGAAATTCTAATAATGCTGCGCATCTCGTTTTACAATGTTTGAGTGTAATTTTCCAAGCACAACGAGTTACTGGACAAACTGCAACTTCACTTACGCAGGCAACTGAAGTGTATTGCTAGACTTTTATTCTTAATGGCTTGCATTTTTTTTATTTATGTGCGCATTCCGACACCTTTGAAATTTGGTCATTATCGGTAGTTGTAAAAGAAATTTTAATGAAAATTTCACATAAGTGTCAGGAGACAGAATGTAATATCAATATTTTGGTTACCGGGCAAACGTGATCGAGAAGAAACTGTATTCTTCGATAACGAAATTGTATGTCATCCGATCTTATTCATGATACCTTTAAATATTTAGCGAGGGATATTTTAAATTCGTGTTTTACCCTCTGCATGGACGTAGCGCCACAAGTCCGTTGTGTGAGCCTGCCGGCCGTGCTGGTTGGCGGCGGAAGCTTCATGCTATTTTCTCAGCGCCGGAGCATGTTTTTACGCGCTACTTCTGGCAAATAATACCCAGAGTAAACACTGCGAGCAAAGAGGTAAATCCCAGGAGGTGTGGTGACTGTGTTTCTCACTACGTCCTTAGAAAGTTAAACTGCTGGATCTGGTTTGTGCACTTGTTTTGCTGAACCATGTGATATTAGAAGATTTTCTGTCGTCAAACTACAGCCGAATGCATGACAGGTCCGAAATTATCAAGGGTTTTTCTTTTCTCATGAAATCACATGATATCGTGCAGTAGAACAAGTGCTTTTCTTTGTGCATTATGACATTTGTATCGGTTATAAAATACCTATTCATAATTATACATGTTATAATAGGCGTTGTGATACAGAAGCCATGCAACTGGATTTCAGTGGCGTGGCGAGTGTATTCAGTTTCGAAGCTGAACTGCCGTTGAACGTTACAAAACTGAGACGGAAGAACTTACTTGGTGTTGAAGAAGCTGGCCCGCAGTTTCTGGTATGTCAGAGATGTTGGGGGGAGATGTCAGAGTCACTGGACGTCACGAGTTTTAAGGCAGGCAGCTTGAAGCGTTTGTGTTCTTTGGTCTTGTAATATTTCTCTTTATTGCTTTCCTGAGTTCCTTGTATGGCCGCAATAAGGTGATAAAACAACATCACGGCTTTTTTCTTCAGGGAAAATGGATGTGATCAGGATAATTAAGAGGCCGATCAGGGTTATTGAGTCATTTTAAGGTAAAGCGCTGCAATTATGTTGTTTCTGTATGAAGCGTAAAACGAACGTGATTAATATTTAATGTTTTTTTCTTACTGTAAGGGAGAGTTATAATATTTAGTAGGTATTAGGGTTGATAGGCATTATAGCCTTACGTTATTCGAACGAGAGTGAAAGATGTACGCCATCCACAAGAGGTGAAGAACAACGGTTTGGAAAACTTCCATTGACTTATCCGAAGCAGGTGGTGCACGTGTGGCCCGCAGTACGTGCATTGCTGCCAGCCGCAATGGAGCTGCGCAGGACCAGGTTATGGTGGACAGCACATGGCGGCTGAGGTCGCGGCGGCTCGTGACGCGAGGTCACCCACCACTGACTCCACAAAGACCGTCTGTGTTTATGGGCCTTCTGTCACTGACAGATTTAGAGGAGGTCTCGCGCATGCCTAAACTCGCCGCTGCTGCTCTCTTCGCGCCGACTTTGCTGGGCCTGATCGCGTTGCCTCATGCAGCGCAATGCGTTGACAAATAATTTGATTCATTTTCATTATGATGAAAAGACGGTTGGTTTATTGAAAATTACAGCAAATGAGTTATTTCTAGCCCTTACAATCATTTCTACTTATCTGAGTTGATCTATATATTTATTTTCTGTATTTTACTTTAGGTTTGTAACATTAAATGTGTGAATTTTCCTTCATACCTGAACATGAATTCATATTTTTGTGAGCCTGAACTACTTGCGGAATCATAAATTTCTTTTAAGCCCAAACTTGGCTACACTTATGACTGTGGGAGATAACTCATGTTGATATATCTGATTCAATGCAAAATCATTGGTATAATTGACTCCCCTCCATGTTCCTGATTTGGCGTAATGTGCACCGATAATTTCTTGTATTATATGTTGTAGCGTAGCGCGCATTGCTTGAGCGGTGACATTGCGGATGTAACGTCGTCAGCTTTCTATCTTAGCTGTCATGTGGGTGATGTTGCAGTCAATTTACATTACGATACCACTAATGGTGTCAGTGTAGGTTATGAGACTCAAGGACTTATACCCGTTTAGACTAGAATATTGTGGTGGTGTGTTTGTATACGAGTATGCTGAAATGAACTGTATGCGTTTTATACTAGGAAATTGCGGTATGCGTCTATGTGTGCTATGAGACTTGGAGCATGTGAGCCTGTATAGGAAACCCAGGCTGTAAGAAAGGAGGGGGACTCTTTGCAACGCTGGGGTCGATAGGTCGCCACCGCTACGCCAATATTTGTCGGGCTCCGTAGCTGTGCCTGCTGTACTGCCGCTGTGGGCTCGGGCCAGGACTCGTCCATGATGAAGCATTCACGTGACTGCTTATCTGCGCTTCCTGGGGTCGTGCTACGGCTATGTGTGTTTCCATGCGTTCGTGGAAATTTTTTAACACATTGGCCGCGAGACGAGCCACCGGTGGGTCGTTTTGCCCCTAGGAAAATAATATCATCGCAGCCAACGTGTTAATACTCTTATTGATATGGCGGCATAACTGTGCATGCGATAATTGTGTTTTTGTGAGGCTGTATGTATACTGTTCCTGATGTGGTAGTGCAGCGAATGTATTTGTTGTTATGTGGTTCAGATTATGTTGATGTGGAGGTACTAGGTTACTGTTCATGTGAAAATATGGTTACTGCTGTTGATGTGTAGTACCATCTCTCTTACGGATGTGCAGATATCCTTGTTGCTTTTATACATGTCGGGTGCTGTTGTTTATGTGCAGACGCTGCTGCTTTTGATATGCGGTGTTGTGTTTTTACTTCTGATAAAGTGCAAGTCATGCTCGTGTCATTTTGCAGTGTCGTCTTTTTTTTGGATACCTTCTTGCCTAGTCAATTCTGTGTCGTGGTAGGCTAATACTGATACGTGAACTTTTTTGATTTACGTTTTTGGAAACAGTTGAGATTTTGATGTCATAAGGCTCAGATATGCAGTCGGAACTGTAACTTCCAAGTTTTTGTTAAGAAATTGTTGGGAAGTTTAAATTGTTCTGGTCAAATGTTGTGTGTTCTCATGACTTTTCCTCGCCTGCAACTCCGGCCAAGTTCACAAAAATAAGAGGTGGAAGTCTTTTGCTGTTGTGCGTGAAACTGCGCGATCCTTCCTAACCTAATTTTCTCGAGTAATTTCCCGACCCTCTCAGCCTGGTTTCCAATTACCCTGTTATTTTTCTGAGATTATCGTTACATGCGAGCCTTGTGAGTTTTCCTTCGAGTTAAATCGATTTATAATTCACCAATTAGGAGCAGCTTGCTCAATCTTTTAATTTGTGGTTAATCAAGTCCTGGCAACACCTTCACGTTGGGAAATAATTTAGAGTTTGTTTTCCGGCTTGGTGGCTGTCAGATTTACTCAAGATTGAAGTGTGAGGAGGACCTCAGAGAATAACTTGCGAAAAGTATTACATTATTCTTAAAATTGTGCATGAAACAAAAACGCATAATTTTTTACATTATCTGCACACTATATATTTGAATTTTGACCGTTACGGTACATTTTGAGTCTGTGAAAAGCAGTGAGCATTTGTTCATGGACTCGCACTCCGGCGACCAGTCTTATCTAGCGCTGCCAGCCGAGGTTCCACCATGACCGCCGCTGCCCTCCTTTCATGTCCAAGTGATTGGCGCGTGTGTGTCGCAGCCCGCCGCTTACGTGCCTAATGTGACACCCCCTCACTTCGACGCGGGACGCAGGGAAGGACATGTGATATTTTAGACGAGAGTGAAGCTCTTTGGGTATTAGAGAAAAATGACAGGTGTGTTGCAGCTGGATGTGGTGGCAAAAGATAGCTTGCGGCCACGTCTATGTTTTCTGCATAGAGGCGATACAACTTGCTATTCAGTCACATCTAGTTCAGTGTCCTCTGTTTAATAATAGCCGTTTTCAATAAGTTTTAAATGGATCTGCGTGATTCTATGAGTAGTTGCTGTCAGTTCAAATATTTGGTCCGATGGAAGACGCAGGTGCTTATTTTAGTGCGGGTTAATTGTTTGTTTCTCTTCTCCTTGGTCGTCATCGAACAAAGTTTGTATCACTTGCTCGACGACGGTTGTACTGTAGCGCAATTTATGTTGAAACATTTCGTTTGGTAACTTCAGCATATCGTTTCTTTTTCAGTTCAGTAGTTACGTAATATTTTTGAGCGTCGAGAGGATATTAAGAGAAGGCGGTAAACCTGTCATTCGTTAATTTATTACACCACAACTAAGGTAGGATTTCACTTTTTTGCTTTGTACTCGTATTCTGTGCTGATAAAATTTGACGAAAGCGATTAATTATGAGCATATGACTAGGAGCAAATGCGGTGTTGAACACATGCACCACACATGCACCACTAACCAAAAAGTTTGTCACACCGTCGTAAAATGGAGATATAATTTAAACAATTTTGTCAGGTCAGGTTCATAGTTGCACTGCACATTCTTTCTCTGCGGTAACAAGCATAAGTAATCCCGCTGGAAAAACATACAGAACAAACCTTTGTCTTTCACAAAGGACAGGTTATAGGTTTGCAGCTGGTTGGGGAATCCAACAGGACAGTGCCTAAGTGGAGAACTATAAGACTGTGCAAAGAACAATTGCTCAGTAGAAAAAATAGTGAAGTGCGGTCATTCATTGGTGATAGGGGCAGAAGAAAAATTCTGAATACTCTCGACAGGCGTTCTCTGAAGCGATTGTAGAAAGCAGGCCGATAGAAAAGTGTTTAGCACTTGACACTAGAGTGTCCAGCGAAGGTCGTAACAACATTTCTGCTTGCATCATGCGCCGATAACTGAATGAAATGGGCTTAAGAAGTTACGCCGCTACCAGGAAACTGTTAATCAGTAAAGTTAATAGAACGGAGCGGCTCCAATTTGCAAAAGACCATCAAAACTGGAATGAAGAGCAATTGTAACACGTTCTATGGTTAGATGAATCGAGGTTAACCTTGTGACAGCAAAATGGCAGAGTTAAAGTGAGACTGGAAACTCATGAAGCTTTGAATTCTAGAGGCATCACACCGAGAGTACTGGCTTTCGGAGGCAGTGTAATGATCTGGAGGTGCTTTTCGGTCGGGATTAGGTTCGGCAACCTTGGGCAGCAACAAAATGAAATCTCAGGTTTATTTGAACATCCTAGATGATTAAGTACACCCTTGCATGGATTCTCATTTTTTTATGGTTTCAGTATTTTTGGACAAATAGTCTTTTAGATTGTTTGCAAAATCATGTAGAATCTTTGCCTGATGGAATGAAAGTTGTAATCAAAGTAAATGATGGTCCATTAAACTATTAAGCTTGATCGTTTTCGTTGCGTGCCCATTTTTCTCTAGGGTGCGACAAACTTTTTGACCTGGTAGTGTATTATTGAGCGAACTGAACTCGAGCGTAAATGAAGGTGCGGATATAGTGAGCCGTGTTGTGGACTTGTTTCTGTAACGATTCTGTCACACCTCACGAAAAATATTGATAAAATAAAAAGACTTATGAACGAAGCGTTATCTGTGCTACTCGTGTTAAAAGTGGAAAGCGTAACCCAAAGGTCACAGTATTTAGAAGCTTAGTCACCTCTAAAAAGCATGCTAGGTTGCGAGTGCCAATCATTGGGTAGGTGGAGTTGTGAGTGGCTGCAGGGTACGGCCCGTGCCAGGACGGCGTGTGCCGTGATGCACTTCGTCACTCCGCTAATGGGTCACGTCACGCTCGCTCTCACCTGCTCACGCGCCGGCTTCCAAACCGCACTACTCGGCCTTCTTTTTCCCTTCACGACTTGTGTTCTGATGTCTCTATCTACGGGCAGGACCTGCTGCTGCTTCCTATGGACATTTGTCTCAGATATGTAGGTCACTGTGTTTTCTTGTTGAATCACAGGGATGCGAGTTATGCTCGCCCTGGGGTGAGAATGGTTTAGGCCTTCAGGGTGATTTTGAAAAATCATTTAAAAAATGGTAGTGAAATCGGAGATGTTTTTTCGAATCTGTTGGCTTTATTCATGGTGTATTATTGTGTTTTATTTCATTTACTTCTTTTTGTTAGCTTCTGGTCAGTGCGGAATGGAATTACTTATTGCGGAATGGAATAGTAATTGAATACTTGTTAAATTATTTAGTAGGCTAACCTTTTATATTTCTTCAGAGTTGTAATAATTTATCAATTTATTTTATTTGCTTCTCAATATCGGGAATTATGTATAAAATGATTAATAATGAAACAATTTTACTGAAACGCAGGGGTCGAATTATTGAGCGTTACACGGAGTGATCGTAAAAATTTAATTGCTCTATGACACGTCTGATAATTTCAGAGGGAAATGTAAGTACGAGCTCAGGGCCGGAATAATTAATGTACATTTTGTGCTTGCATCTTGGGGCTGAAGGTTTTATGTAACGTACCATACCTGTCAGATTTGCAAGCTCAACATTGCCCTGAAATCTTTTGAAGGATGCGGCACAAATCAATGTATGTAGCCAGCGTACTTTTTTTACCATTTTTTCATGGAAGTTTTCTTAACTTATTAATTCGAAGGATGGCTTGAGCGCAATAGCAGAATGGCGTTTCAAAGTATTTGCCATCATTTGGGGTGCTTATAGAGCGAAACGAGGTGTACTCGTTTAAAGAAGTGATGTAGAACTAGTGAGGTAATTTTTTTTTGTAAGGAATCTCGTTTTTATAACTGCTTGGCTTTGCAAAATTACCCTTTGACTAGTGAAGTTTTTATTTGACTATCTGGTCGCGTGATGCTAGCATTCGTTTTTTCATAGTGAACGGTATTGAGAAAGTGGCTTCACCTATTTCTTATCGCTGACCGTGACGGCAGAGTCACCTAGAGGGTGTGGTCTCGAGGTTGTAGCGCTGATACCACTCAGTCAAAATTTACCGTCGGTCGACATCAATTCCTCCTCGCCACAAAACTTTTGATGGTGTTGCGACAAAGTAGCGGCCTTGTGTTTAAAGTGAAGTATCAGAGGTTGTTCTATCCGAAAGAATATAAACTGTTTTCAAGAATACTATCGTTAAAGTATTCTTGTATGGATAATCAGTGAAAATAAGCACAGAACTTTTCAATCCGTTAAAGTTTTACTCGGATTTTTAAGAGCTTAAATTACAGAAACATTATGGTCTTGCAAGCGCAGGATTGATGTTCATGAGGCTGCACCAGCTTTTGGAATGTAACACAGGACGTGCAACATATTTCAGCTTCTCTTAGTTCCTGGCTTAGAATCCGTTATGGAAAGCTGCATAAGTTCAACCCGTTTGACACTTGGCATTTTTTCTCCTTTTAAATTTTTCCCTCTTGTATTTTATTCCCTTCAATGCTTGGAAAAATTCAACTTCTCAATCAACACGTGCCAACTCGTGGAGGAATTTTTAGGTTGGTATTTCGAAGTGTGCCTTTTGAAGCGCACGGTTTTGGTTTTCAATGGCACGCAATAAAATCAGCAACTGTGTTTTGTGTTCTTTTTACTGTATATACTGTATACATGGGTGTCTAGCTAAGCTGGCTTTGTTTTCTTGTGTTTTCTATTTTTCTTTTCCTTTTCTTGGGGTGGCGACGATCGTTTAGGTGACGGCGTCTTTGTTGATAGTCCGAGCTTACGTCTGTGCCTCGTCAAGATTTATGCTTGCAATGTGGATCTTATGCCTCGTACATTTGCCAAACTGTCATAACAAACGTTTCCGTCCTTCTTCCCATGGAGGACAATGTATGTAATCATTAGATATATAAGCAAGCATAATTCAAGTATTTTTACGTCGTCCGAAATTAACTTATGCAAAACTCTGTTACTTATTTTCGACGATCGATATTGTGTTCGGTTGAATGAAAATGAAATTTTACGATAGTTCCAGTGCTCATTTTTGAGAGAGACGATTTAGTGCAGGTGTTCGATCGTTTGCTTTGGCCCGAAGCTACCGATGATGGCGGCGCAGGGCCTCTGACTGCAAACATGGCCGGCAAACACTCGAGGGTCTCCCCTCCCTCTTGACCATTATCGCTCTTCTCATTATCACCCATGCTTATGTGAGCTCGCTCCGCTTTTCTCGCTCAATTTCCTGTTTCAATATCGCCCGAGCTTGCATGAGATAGCTCAGTGGCTCAGTTTTCTGATATAATATCACAAATTTTCATTGTGCTTGCCCTGCCATTCTCACTTAAGTATTCGTGTGAATATCAGCTATGCTTTGACAAGCAGTTTCTCCAGTCAGTTTTTGAAACTTTCACATAAGCTTGCTCTCATTTTTCAATGTTTCATTCCGACTTCCCTCTTGGGGAGAAATACTCGCAGTCACACAACCTCCTCCCTGTGTCACCTGG
>VOMN01141248.1:0-19063 GCA_014899125.1 Orchestia grillus
TGTTGGGGCAATAGTTCACAAGCCTCGAGAGGCTGGGACAGTCTCCAATCTGCCAAGAGTGAGAGCTCCTCGCAAGACCACGGGACTCTGTTGACGCCATGTGTTGCGTAAGGGGACCAATGAGCCCATGACAACTCGTGCATCCCTACAGAAAGAACTGGAGTTACAAGGAGTTCACGTCAATTGGAAAACGGTTACTCGAGAATTGTGTCGAAATGGCCTACATGCGTTCACTCCACGTAGAACACCTCTCCTTAGGCAAAATATGTAAAGAACCGTATAACGTCTGCCAAAGACCATCTTTAAGAAGGAATCGGGTTTTGAGAACGGGTTGTATGGTCCGATAGAAGCAAAACCAAACTTTCCGGTAGAAACAACGCTCGCCATGTTTGGAGGAAACGGGGGCTGCTTATGATCCCAAGAACCCCATCCCTACCGTCAAGCATAAAGGAGGCAGCATAGGGCCGCTTTGCTGTCCATGGCTTAGGGAAACTGCACGTCATTGATGGGAAAATGGATAGTTCCATGTAGAGGCAAATGCTTGGAGCACAAGCTGCTTCCGAGCGCCAGAAAATTCTGTGGTCGATGCAAAGGGATCTTTCAGCAAGACAATAAGCCGAAATAGAGGCGAAATTAACAAAACAATGCTTCAAAAATAAGAAAATAAGTGTCCTTTAATAGTCTAGGCAATCGGTTGACCTTAATCCCATTGAAAATTTTTGGCGATTATTCAAAACTGATGTCCACAGAAGTTGTACAAAGAACCTTGCTTATTTGAGGATCATCTGCATATAAGAATGGAAGAAGATACCACAAACAGAGAATCAAAAGTTAATTTTCAGTTACAATAATCGTTTATATGATACTGTTGCAAATCAAGGTAAAAACTTGTATTTAGTTTGGGCCAAAAACTTTTGTACTTACACATTTTTCTGCTTACGTGTATTTCCGGGTTGTCAATAGATTTTGTTCCGTTCTGTTTAAATATTCTGGTAAATATATGTTCTCTGAACCACCTGTGCTCTTTACTTCAAGCCAGAGCTAAAAATTTTTAAAATACATCAAAAATGAAATTGTGCAAATACTTGTGCAAAGGAACTGCAGGTATTTTCCGACGGGGTTACATAGCCACGCACAGCTCCACACACCGCCTGCTGCTGCAGAACTGAGCTGACCTGTTAAGGTAAACATTTTCTCGTGTGTTGAGATTTCTCTGAACGCGTAACAACGGTGCAGTATAACAAATTCGATTTGTTACAGTAATTGAACATATAACAACGGTGCAGTGTAATACATTTGATTTATTGCAGTAATTAAGAGCCAATTTTTCAAGAAAAGTCGAAGAGCAGTTGAGAATTCGGGAAAAGGTTAAGAAATGTGCCACATTAAAAAACACTTGGCTAAAATCAAACATAGGAAACGTTTGTTGGGTAAGTTGGAAATTAAACTCACTGTGAAAAAAACGTTGCGATTTACCATTAAGTTTTAATTATGATGCACAAAATGTCATATAAATATTATACAAAATTCTTCGAGGTCAACACAACAGTTGAAATACTTAAAGAAAGGCATTGAAGTCGCTACGAATAAAATGAGGCGAAAACTGATCGATTGTGCTTTCAAAATACTGCCCTCCGAGGACACGACGGCCAACTGATTGCACGTGAGTGAAAAAAAACTGCACTTCAATTAAATTACCATAAACAGTACAACATTTTGGGTTTTGAATGCCCTATAAAATTACTAGCAGGACGCGTGTGTGATGTGAGGAGTGTTTCCAGAGACCTCCTCACTAGATGGAAAGGGTGCTGCACAATGCACCACAGAGCCCCAAGTTAATCAGTGGCTTAGATTTAAATTAATTACGATGAGGATGTTCTACCATTTGCAGTACAGGAACAAAATACACGTGAATTATAGGACAAGATGTGTAGTACTTGTATTTTTATAATTTGGACACTAAGCTTCAACTCAGTCAAATTCAAGTTTTAAACTGTATCTTTATTTTGTGAACTGAACAGTTTCTTTTGTTCAACAGAATGCAGTCCACTTCTACCTGAACGGTCTCATTTGAGCAACTAAATGCAGTCTACTTCTAACTGAACGGTCTATTTTGTTCAACTAAATGTAGTTTTCTTCCAAAATGAGGCACGTGCTAGAATGAGGAATAAGTTGTATTGTTTTGCATGCACCGAATATTTTTACGCAGACCTTCTGAGTGGCATGTTAAAACCTCACATCTCTTATGTTCAGATATGTTGCTGAGGAGGAAACGGCAGCTTGTTCGGGGACGCGCTGCAGCTATCGTACGTCTACGAAACACCTCGAGTTTGCCGTGCGAGTATTTCGAATGTTCTGCCTCGTCATCCATCATGGCGTTCTCACAACCAATAATCCTCGAAAAATAAAGATGGAATGCAGAGATACGGGAACCGATTTGCTTTTAGAAGACGAGTTGATGAAAGAAAGAGAGAAGAGAGAGAGGAGAGAGAGGAGAGAGAGGGCAGCCTCCTAGTCGAAATCTTTCAGAAGAGCATCTATAACTACTTAAAATTTCATCTTACCAGTATTTTTATCGTCTATTTTCTAAATTTATCGACGGGGAGGCGCAAAGTCCCATTGGGGCCAGAGCTGCAGCGGAATGTTTCAGGAACGCAGAGGCTTTCCTGCCTGGCTTTAAAATGGTGAGCCTGCACGACGGAACCTCGCCTTCTAAACAGGATATCTACAAGTGTACCCACTGACTTCAAGTATTAACAATATTGTGTATTTATGATACCGCACGACGGACCTTTGTCTTCTATACAGGATATCTACAAGTGTACCCACTGACTTCAAGTATTAACAATATTGTGTATTTATGATACCGCACGACGTAACCTCCGCCTTCTATACAGGATATCTACAAGTGTACCCACTGACTTCAAGTATTAACAATATTGCGTATTTATGATACCGCACGAAGGAACCTCTGTCTTCTATACAGGATATCTACAAGTGTACCCACTGACTTCAAGTATTAACAATATTGCGTATTTATGATACCGCACGAAGGAACCTCTGTCTTCTATACAGGATATCTACAAGTGTACCCACTGACTTCAAGTATTAACAATATTGCGTATTTATGATACCGCACGAAGGAACCTCTGTCTTTTGTACAGGGTGTCTACTGCAAGTGTATCCACTGACTTCAAGTATTAGCAATATTAAGTAATAATGATACCGTACAACAGTTTAATTCCGAATTTTTTATCCCTTATAAATGTAGCTTAATAAACATGGGCGGATATTCAGGGAAATTTGCCCATGTTTAAACAGCAATAAAAAAAAACCTAATTTTTAAACTTTAAACTGATATGTGGAATTCTTCGTTAGAGTTAATTGAAAGAAATAACTATTTTTGCGTTTATGAACTTGAACAGTAAATCATTTTTTGTATGAATAAGTGCAATTAGGAAATGAATTTTCGTAAGAATTATCTGAGATATGAATGTGCAATTATTGTTGGAATACACTGACTTTAAATAATTTGTACCACTCAGTTTGTTGATTTCTAAAATGACATCATTCCAATATACGATAGAGAAAAAACTATAATCCAGAATATACATAACTGAGGATACAGTATATTTCATAGCAAATACAATTCAGCATATAATTTGTGACAAAATCCAGGTTACATATCCGAATTCAAGGTATAATTGAGCCGGACAAGTTCTGGGAAAAGAGATGACCTGGTGGAGAACATAATTCCCGACCCACACTCAGGCCCGTTGCAGTTCGTGCATTGTCTTTAATTAATGAATAGTATTTAAAATCCACGAACCCATCTTTCATATAATCAACAGTGGACGCAATCCAGGAATTAAATGCATATTCGACAAGCAGAGATCGATTAAATTTCTTAGGTATGTTCATGTGCATGTTCTATCTTTTTTACTTTGGTTATTTATCCTCCACATTAAAATTTTGCATGATAGATTAACTATAAGATCATAGTACGAAGGACTGACAGAAACAATATACTTGACAATTTCTCTGCTGTATATTTTTGTATGTGTGGGTATATATGGGTATACATATTCATACAGTTCTGGAAATATTTTAGCATTTTCTTTACCAAAACATTCACACACAGGTTCAATTCAGCAGCCTTGCCATGTATATAGCACAACGTTCGATAAATTCCCTTTAGGACGTTTGCAATAGCACAAAAATTTCATTCGAACACTATAGAACACTGACTATAGAACCTTTATTTATTCCAACACGTTTTACCGTTGGGGTTTCAATGCCTTACAAGTACTGGTGTAGTGGGGGAAGTGAGGAATGTGTGGTTTAAACTTTCTTTTCCAAGGGAAGCACTCCCTGGTCACGTATAGCACAACGCTTACGCGCATTCACTTTAGAACGCCTAAAATAGCACAAAATTCGACAGCATTCACTTAAGAGGTCTGCTTATAGTACAACGTTCATATACATCCACCTAAGAGTTCTGACTAGCACAATATTCCCTTGCGTTCACTTTAGAACGCTGGCTATAACACAACGTTCACGGACATTCACTTTATACGTTGGCTATAGCACAATATTCCCCTGCGTTCACTTTAGAACGCTGGCTATAGCACGACATTCCCCTGCGTTCCCTTTAGAACGCTGGCCATAGCACAACATGCCCATGCGTTCACTTTAGAACGCTGGCCATAGCACAACATTCCCATGCGTTCACTTTAGAACGCTGGCTATGGCACAACGTTCACGTATGCAAAATTCCGTACGAGAATCACGTCTGCAGGTTGCTGTAACGAGGGTCTACATCAAAAGCATTCGGCCTCGTTCGATAGCACAGCATCGCACTTTTCTCGCATGATCGGAGCCCTGTATGTTAGTAAAGAACTCTCAGCTGTAAAGGATTTATAGCAACTTTTGACGAGTGCTTAAGAGGTTTTACTAAAGTTTACTTTTATAAGATTTGATACACGCTTTTAGCGAAGTTGCCTACGGTAATGTTTTTCAGTATCACTGATACGGACTGCCCTCTTTGCCAGTCTCCCTATTAGTTCAAGACAGACGGACCCGGGAGCTGTCTTCGCACGAGTGAAGCGAGCGTGAGCTCAAGACGTCTGCGTTTGAAAATGGGAACGCGTGCAGAATCTGACGAGAAATGAGATATGATATACATATGTAAATCGTGAAGAACGTAATTCTTTTCGGTGTATGAATTGGGGTGCTCTAATGAAAAAATAGCAGTCCTTTTATGGTCCGAGCAATAGAGAACTACGGGGGAATTAACTGGTCGACGTGCATAAATTACAATATATCAGTTTGACCGTTAACTAGTTCGACTACATAGGATGGAAATATTTCTAAAGGATTTAATTAAAGCCTTAATCGTGTATGTTTAAAGGATTAGTTTGTTGCAAGACGTACGAATACGCGTAACAATAAGAAATGCTAGAACACTTTCGAAAGTTTTTGTACAGCGTCCCAGATAGGAAGAGAAGGAAGCGCTAAAATTCCGCTCGTTCATCAGAATTTCACACCCACCATCCCCGGGTGTGTCGGCTTATCTTCATTGGACATTTATTTTCTGTTTTCCTTGGCGGGTCTCCCAACGAATAGGAATGAAGACGTTATTTTGAGCGCGGCTTGGCAGACCTGGCGCTGCGGAGCCAGGAGCCCTCCCTGATTTACAGATTGCGACGTCTCTGGAGCGGCTCTCGGAGTGCCCACTCTAAGGCCTGCATGATGGACGATGCATTAGGAGGTTTTTAAGACGACCTCCCGTCTCCCTAGAGCCTCCTGAAGCCTGCTAGCCAATAGGAAGCGTGGCCCAGCTGCAGTCTGGGAGCGGGGGAGGAGGACGACGGGGTTCAGGTGCACGCAAAGCTGGACGGAAACTTGAAGAATTCCAGAGCCTGGAATGATCCATGCTGAAACACTACGTCATGTTTCACGCTGACTTGGGTTTTTTTAATCTTACAGTGGGGTGGCTGGTAGGTACGTTTGTAATTTGTGTGCATATTGTTTGATAATTAGACCAGGTCGAGAGAGGATGCATCTTCCCAGCCCTCTCCTAGTTCCAGGCCTCTGCTGGAAGAGCCCGAATGACACTGGAAGGCGGCGCTTCAAGCCCCCTGCAGCCAATCCTGGCATTGGTCTCCCTAGCCTCCACCAACCAAAACAACTCTTACTCTGCTCACACGACTGGCAGCCAATGACCTGCATTCTCGTTAAGGGAGATTTTTCTTTTCAGCTCTCGAGATCATTATAAAGAAGCGCTTTAAAGATTGTCTGCTTCGACGCGAAGTATATATCCCCTCCTCTGACGTCGGGGATTCCAAAATGGACTGCTGATTAGAACTGATGCGTATTTTTGTTCTTTCTTCACGAAAAGCAAACTCTAGCAAAACCCATCAAGGAAACAATAAACGGCCGCATCACCTGGACACGCTTGTAGGCCAATCTAATGAGTTTTAGAGTGGCGCTTGCAAAAAAAAACGAAAATGGTACAGTACTCAGTCGGTGGTCAAGTGGACTTCTTTAGACTAGGACCAGAGACCAGGCTTCAGACGAACAGATAGTCTCGTGTGGTGAGGTTGGGGTTTGGTATCAAGGATACGGTCGACTGGCCGCTAGTGCAGACAGGACGAAGTCGACTGAGGTAGTGGTTCTCGTATACGGGATACGGACTCCCCAGTATATCCCTGCTTCACGGAGGGGAGGCCGGAAGCCAAAATCAAGCGGACGGATAAAAATTTTCCAATCATCTCGTGACTCCAAGACTAAGACAGGCAAGTGCACGGGAATGGAGTGTGGACTACGAACTCAAAGTGGTCAAGAATTGAGAGAGGAGTATCAAACATTGTAATTATGAAGTAAATTTCACTTGCATCGAGTCTAAATTGAGATACATCGTTAATAATCTACGATGTCGTTTTCAATATTTAAAGAAATTTTGTAAATCTCATGGGCAACCAAACATACTGAATTAAAAATGGAGTTCGTGCTGCCAATAATATACAATTATCCGACGCACGCCTGGAGCTCTGCACGGCACCGCGGCGTCGGCCGCCGCAGCGAGCAGCGAAATCACGTCGATATTAATTAATTACGTCGGTATTAATTACGTCGGTATTAATTACGTCGATATTAATTACGTCGGTATTAATTACGTCGGTATTAATTACTTCGGTATTAATTACGTCGATATTAATTACGTATTTCAACGTCCTTGTAGCTGAGTTGCGACTTGCTTTTATATCGGTCCAGCTTCGGTCCAGCCGATGTTCAAGTCACTTTGAATTGGTCCAGCTTTGATCCAGATAAAATTAACATGTCCAAAAATTCCTATCTTTGCCCAACGATTGTCAACAAAAAATGATGAGAAGATTTTAATGAATTGCGAACAGTTAGAAAACACATAATTTTTATTAAAATGTATTGTTAGCGCCGTGCTCTCGGTAGGTCATTTCAGGTCTAATACTCGTATTATATTTATTATAAAATAAGCCATTATTGCACACTTTGACTAATATATATTCAAGTCCCTAGTTTGGAAAAGGCTTTCACGAATAAGCCCGTAAAATTTACACACACACACCTGCTTACCTGTAAAATATCTTTTAAAACAACAGCACGATTGGAAAGAAAGTTGTACGTGAGTGCAGTCGGGAATTCATGAATAGGCATGATTTGATGGAGTAGAATTCAACCCTGAAGAAGAGGGGGATTCAACCCTGTACGGCGGCAGAGGACTAGATCGTCCCGTTTCGTAAGGGTTGTGCTAGTTTTTCCTACAAAGACGGACGCAGTCTCACATATGTATTAACCGTATCCATAACGCTGTGACGAGTTTATCTTAGAAGGTGCTATTATGATAATTAAATTCATATAATCGTAGCTTGCTGGCAGTATAGTGTTTAGTGAACGCGTTAATTTTGTAATTCTGATAATTAAATTCATATACTCGTAGGTTGCTTGCAGTATAGTGATTAGTGAACGCGTTACTCCTGTAATTGTGACAATTAAATTCATATACTCGTAGCTCGCTGGTAGTATACTGTTTAGTGAACGCGTTAATTCTGTACTCAACGTGAGGGAAATTTGTTGGAGTCTCAAAAACAGCGCAAATTCCTAAAATTTTTAAAGAAAATTATCGTCGCCTGTTCTAATTATGACATCACCCTTTTCTGGTCGCAGAACTGTGTATTTCTAAATCATTTTTGTGGAGAGACTTCTAAGAAACAACTCGGGAGAGTGGGAAAAATAAAAGAAGGAACCAGGCACCACGCTGATACGTAAAACATGAATAATTATCCCGGGAAATCAATACACAAAATAAATGGTCTTCAGTTTCCCCTACTGGTCATGGACCAATTGATGCAAATTCATTGGTAGCTTCATCAATTGTTGGGATGCTTAAAGAATTTGGAGGAATCTCTAATTCCCTTTTAAAAAGAAAGTATTTATACGAGAAACAGAGCAAACTTATTGAAAAGTTCTAAAATATTGTAAAGTAAAAGTTAAAATTAAATGAGAAAAAAGGTACAAATTTATACGAGAAACATAGAAAAGTTATGAAAATACTTCTAAATATGTACCGCGTCAATTAGAAAAACATGTCAGGAGAGCGATATTATTTTCGATATCCTATTAAATAACTGGTATAGCTTATAAAAGAGTATCTTCTTCAAGAATTAACACAATAATCCGAACATGGAAAGGTTACTCGATTCGTTTGCCATTATACTTGGGAAGGTAATCCAGTCATTCATTAGTGTAGGCATCGCTCGTTGTTAAGCAGCTATAGTATGTATGTCATTTATAATTCGTTATAATAATCAACTATATATTATTCATAATTAAATAAGAAACAGAAATTCGCTAAAGTAATTTCATATTATTGCTTTGTATAAATTATTTTCAGGTTATAAATGTTTCATGTATGAAAAAATAATTGCCGTACAATGAAACAAATGCCATCAGTTTAAAAAACGTACGACGCACGTGAGTTAGGAGAAAATAAAATGATGACAAGGAACTTGTGAGAAGAACTTTTCTTATTTTAATTTAAAAATTAATAATCATTATTGGTACCTTGTGTTGCAGGTCCCAGTCAACATGCACTTTCCGTGCTGTCAACAGGCACACGAGTGTTGCCAGGGCTGCTGTGAGTGCCTTCAGCCGGCCAGGACCCACCGGCTCCTGAAGCTGCAAGGGGAGGCGAGACGGTCCTGCGTGTGCTGCTGCGGCGGCCGGCCAAGTTCAACGCTCCCAATGCACCTGGCAAAAGGCCGACTTTTTACTTATCAGGAACTGTGTGAGCTCACTAACTCTCAGTCATTCACGAACCATTCACGCGAATGTCAAGTGAATGATATCTACGAAAAAAGTTACAACAATTCGGACAGCGTGAACAGTCGCAGGCCTTGTCGTCGCTCCTCGAACCACTCCAATTCCCCCTGCCAGCACTGCGATCCCAGAATTATCGCCCCACAGTTCGGCACTCAACATTCTGCTTGTCAGAAAATGCACCGCGGCTTAGGACTCTCATCACATTTTCAAAATTTTGGCTTTAACTCACACAACACAAGTTCCTGCATAGTTCCAGAAGACTGTTGCTCACATCGAATTTCGAATGATTCAATTTCTAAGAGACGTATCTCCAGCGATCAAGGGAATGTCTTTAGTCGGAATCAGAACATATCTCAGATATCTGAAAAACAAGTAGTCCTCTGCGGCTGGTATTACGGTAAGCTTTCGTGGCGAGAAGCTGAGACGAGGTTGAGAGAGTGTGACGTCGGGACTTTCCTCCTCCGTGACTCCTCAGACCCGCGATATAAGTATTCCCTTAGCGTGCAGACCCACAAGGGACCAACAAGCGTTCGAATCGTCAGTGACTCTAGAGGATTTAGCTTGGACAGCGATCCTGGAAGTCGAGCTTTGGTGTTTCCATCAATCCACGACCTGGTCCAGCACTACGTCAGCATGACGCCGGCACCACAGCCCGCCATGAACCCATACTCCAGGTCGGCTGTGGTACCAGGGGAACATGTCTGGTTGGACGCCTCAGGATCGGTCGTTGATTCCATTAGGTTGATCAAACCTGCTCGTCAAAACCCGCCATCTTTAAAACATTTGGTCAGGTTATTGGTCAATAAACATAAAGGTTCTCTCGATTTGACTGCTCTTCCGCTGAGCTTGCAACGTTATGTAGAAAAATACCCGTTTTGGTGTTGAATGTAGCATGTTGAGCGATGGTAAAATAGACTAAATGTCACGATGAAGCCTTGAGATTATCAATCGTTGTTTCACGACATGTCATTGAAGGATTAAGAATTAACCTATAACGATCAAATCATTTTTACAATAAGCGGCAATTGACTCTTTATGAAACGCCAGTAACACCCATATAGAACGGGACCGTATAGTTCTCTTGGTCGGTAAAGGTTTACGATTAATTTTACGTATTGAAGAGGATCTTGAATATTCATCCGATGATATACAGTAAAAAACAAATTTCCGCAGCAACTCGAGCACCAACAAATTAGCTCAAACTCAGTCAGAGACTGGCGTCATGTGGCCCAGAAATTTCCGAACACTTTTTATAAATTAGTTATGGCTCCGATTTAACACTGCTCAACCGAACTGAGTTGGCTCTCTGTTCCTATAAACTTGTGTGAGAATTAGGATCTGAAAGGATATTGAATTCAGCATCATGAGAATGGATGAATTCAACGTCATGAGAATTGATAAATTCAATATCATGAAAATTAATGAATTCAACAGAAAGAGATTTGATTAATTCAACATTATGAGAGTTGCGAAATTCACTATCACAAGAACTGAAAAATTCAATACCGTGTAAATTCATAAATTCACCGTCAGGAGAACTGAAGAACACGGTATCATAAGAATCGATAAGGTCAGTATCAAGAGAATTGATGTGTACAACACGATAAGAATTAATGAGTAGATCATCAAAATAATTGATGAAGAGAACATCAAACGCAATTATTAATCACCTTCATATCTATCATTACTAGAATCGACGAGAATAAAACGCATTTAAAAAGCTTCATAATTAATTTATTGCCGGGTTCGTTTCAGAAAATATTAAATTTATTACTTACATCACTAATCATTATTAAATATGATAAGAACAGCAAAATACTTAAATTTACAGCCACATTAACACCTGCTCAAGCGGAATAAGATATAGCTGTCAATAAGAGTGTATCGTTGATATTCTACTAAACTATTGGCGCTTCAATATTATGTCAATCCAGAAAGTAATCAAATTTGCATTCCGATCAATACCTGTTAAGGGAGGAATAAACTATTGTTGTCAATAGTATATTATTGACTTTCTATTGAACTAATGACGCCATAGTAAATATTTTAGCGGGATATAAATACTTTGAGGGGATATACCATGTTAGGGGGATAGAGAATATTCAAGAGCATGAATTAATAGGGTCTCGAATATTCATGATTGATTGTGTGTATGATTAGCGTGTGGCACGCAGTCGGCGCCATGTTGAAATGCAACATTTATTAAACTAAACCTTTCGAAAAGTTTATTTAGCAGAAATTAATGTCATTCTTAGACTCTTGAAAATATATTGAAACTCAGAAAAATATTACAGGCATTTTCACTGATACTTCAACCCATTTAAGTGCGTATTCGAATATCCGCTTTCATTACTTGCTTGTGTTTCGATCAAGTTAAACTGCCTTTTTAAAAGTAATTTATATTGTGCAGTCTACTTCTCCAGGCCAGCACTCTTAGCAAAGCATAATTTATTCTATTTTTTTGCCTGGCATGATTTTCAGCGTATAATAGATTGAATTATAGCTGCCAACATTAGGGTTTTGAAAACTCCACTTACATATGCATGAAAATTTAATCTGTGCAATAAATAGGTTAACGTTTGTACTACTAGTAAGCGATAAGCGTAGCAAAACCTAAATGTGCAAGCATCATGGTTGTACCTAAGACATTTATTTTACGCAACAATTTCTTCACGTACCTTGAAACTTCCGCTCCGGACGCTCGCCCCGGCAATGAATGATGCAGGGTCCCAGGACCAGAAATGTGCAAGTCTGTCATCCAAGTTCTGTTATTTCCGTATTTGTTCCGTGATGTCCTCGCAAACTTCAGTTGAAAATAATGAGGATAATAATGAATAATGCGCGTAATTACAAGACCGTGTACGTCCACAAGTCTTACGATGCCTGTGGCTTGTACTTTGTGACATTTAAATTTAGTCACATTCAAGTATCACTACGAACTTGTCAGTTTTATTGGGTAATTTTCACTCATTACGATATGCTGACTTTGGCTTCCATGATAACTCATGAATATCTGTCTGTAGCTGCACCCGTTTTCCCGACGATAATTTCAATTTTAAAATAGAATTTATCATTGCGGAGTACTAGAGGATGATGAGCTTTGATACGTTGGGTTTTAGATGAACGGCTTCTCACAACTTGTTCAATTTTCTACAATAAAAACAAACAGAATTTGAAAACAGCGTTTCTTTTTCATTGAAAAAACTTTTATTAGCATTAAATGATAAACGGAAAAGATCGTTTTATGAAAATAGAGTTTACCACCACGAGCTGCGACTGTTTCCTTGCGGTCAGATAATAATTATCTATTCACAGCTACAAACATCGTAACATATGTAAGAAAATTTACTTGAGGCCAAATTATAAATATCTATTCACAGATACAAACACTGCAACATATGCAAGAAAATTTGCTTGAGGCCAAATTATAAATATTTATTCACAGCTACAAACACTGCAACAGTAGTAAGTAAATTTACTTGAATAATCTTACAAAGCCGCTCGTGTCATGATGTTAAAGGCTGAACTTAAACGTACGCTATTATTCGGCAGCAACATTTTACTTTCTGTTATAAAGTACGTATTTAGAATCTGCTAGTTAATATATTAATTAAAAAATGAAATGCAATTTGAAACAGATATTTCAACGGCCACAATTGAATTCCGAGCTACATAAGAGTTCAAATTTATACTGTTTCCAACGATAGAACATGCGATCGTTTGAATTGAAAATGAGCATTGGATGACGAAACGTTTCCGTCAACTTGACGTCATCGGCTTCAGTCTGTGTGACAAGCCAGCGATGTGTCGCTGTAGTGATATGATGTAGCACTGCTCTGCTCTACTCCGCTCTGTTCCGCTCCGTTCCGCTTTGCTCTGTTCTGTTGGCTAGCACTATAGCCTTTGTTCATTTTACTGTTCATATTAACTTTAATACATGCGGCGTTACACAACGACCAATAAACTTTATAGGAATTTTGCTGTAGATTGCAACGTAATCATACTGATCAGTTATTCTGAACGATTATTTGATATAACGTAAAATTACGCTGGTTTTTTAGTTGACTTGAGATGATTTATTATACTGAATAGTTAACAAATTATTATAAATTCGTATTATTCTACTGTACGTCTGATGCAATGACTTTACGTAGAAAGCGCAAGTGATGAACCATCATTAGGCAATGGACTGATGTACACAGCCAGCGATGTACTCTCGGAGACGATAGAACGTAGGACAACAGCCTCTTTTGCTAACTATCTCAAAAAAATACATATTATTATTAACAAATTATGTTATGATAGGTAAATGACATATGCATACGTAGTTTTTTAAAATTACAAGTAGTGATACGCTGGATTTCAAATTAATAAAAAATTACATTGTTGGGGATTGTGGGAGGCTTTTTTCTTGCAGTCGGATTGGCAATTTTTCGTAAGCCTGCCAGCCGCTTCGAGAGCAAATATTCATAGTTTATAAACGCTACTTTACTCCTGACGAGCCACTGTGGGTCCTACTTTCAACCTTTAAACTCTCATATCAAATTTTCAACATCACCTGAAACGAAAAGCATTCTCAACAGCTCTTTCAAATCATGGGAGAAGCTTTGCTGGATTTGGTGAACACCAAAGCCTACACCATGACGTACTGGAGGCTGGTATCGTTGCAGTACTTCCCAGGGAGTGCAGAGTACCTGGCGGTAGCGTACACAAGGAGTACGATGGTGCAGAGCATCACGGTGCACAGCACAGTGAGCACCATGAGCACAGTGTGCAGAGACGGTGCACCGTCGTCCACAGCCGCTTGTTCGCGGCCGCTTGTTGGTCTGGAGTCCCCTGGACAAATCATGGAATGATCAACGATTTTGGTTCGTTGTAGTGTATTCCACTGTATAGATCATTCACTGATAATTATGTCTGCGTATTATTTGATACGTTTTAGTTTATTCTACTAGATCATTGACTAATGATTTGGTTCGTTATAGTGTATTCCACTGTGTAGATCATTCACTGATGATTATGTATGTGTATTATTTGATGCGTTTCATTCTACTAGATCATTGACTGATGATTTGGTTTGTTGTTGTATATTTCACTGTGTAGATCATTCACTGATAATTATGTATGTGTATTAAGTTTATTCTACAAGATCATTGACTGATGATTTGGTTTGTTGTTGTATATTCCACAGCTCAATGACTGATTGTTTGAAATATTGTATAATTCCAGTGGATCTTGAACTGATTATTTGATAACAAAATGATTATCACAATGGATTATGAACTAAATATTTTATATTTCTCGTTAGTTAACTGTTTTATCAACCAATTATTTGATATCACCCGTAATTCCCCTGGATCATTAGTCAATAATTTGATACGTTATATTATTTTACAAGGTTATTACGTAACTTGATATGATGTATTTTTCTAATGGATTATTAACGAATTGATTGAAATTATTTGTTGTTTCACTGAACGTTTTAAATAAATTTTAGCTCAAGACCTTCAGGCTTCTCATTCATAGCTCAGGGACCTGCGACATCACCGAGCTAAACAATTCGCTAGCTTCAAAATTTGAATATCTTTTTTATTTTTCAACGAGAAATAAAATAAGATATTTTTAGTTTTCTCTCGTAAATTAAATTAAACCTTCTTTTAATTTTTGGTCTAGATGATTATCCTAATTTACAGGTAAAGATAAGTAGTGTGAAATCCTTTTTTAGTTTTCCTTGGAATATTGGACTTTCAAGCTTAACGAACGAAATTATCGCTATGGTACTAGATCATTGGCCGATTATAATCATTATCTAATAGCAAATTCTAATTTGATGTACACAACAGTTCCTGCGTAACTTTATCGCCGCCTCATCGAGAAGTGGCGGAAACTAGAGTAGCCGAATTCATGGATGATTATAAACACTCCAGCAGGAAAAAGAGACTGGGTGAAATTGCCTCACAAGATCTCGTTCCCACATAGGTCGAAGAGGAAAACTCGAACAAACCTGACTCGGCGGCATGCCTCCCAATTCCGCGCTCGGGTCCCCCTCCCGTCCGCTGGAACAGCTCACTCCGGTCCGCACAACCGACCGGCTCAGGTGGACACGGGAGTGAGGATTCCTGCGGAGGTCTCGCGTTAGGGGCTACGCGAGCTTCAGGAGAGGAGGCACCCTTCTGATTCAATAATCCAGCTCTTTGTTTCTCATGGAGGGACTCGTCTGGAGCACCGCTCGACCTCTCTTTGGCATCCATTAGCGATTGAGTACCGTTGAAAATCGGAACCTGTGACCCAGATAAGTCGTCCAGAGATTGCGTGCCGTTGTAGACTTCCTCCAGAAGCCCAGGCGCGTTGCAGAGGTCAGAGGAGCAACAAACCAGGCGTGGCCATCGGCCGCTTGCTCTCAACATGTTGGGCAGAGAGAGCGCTGTGCACAGCAGCGACTGCGATGCCCTGCACAAAATATGGACGCTTAAAAAGCCATTGACACGATCAGTCAAAGTCTGAAGACAGTGTAGGAAGTCACCCGAATACAGGCATCGAATGCTAACTTTGCTCTCTATTCAGGAGTTATGTCGGAGTCGAAGAGACTGTACAGTCTCTCAAGGGAATGCACAGTCTCTTGACGCGTGACTGAAGAGTTCAACCATGAAAATGCCATGCGTCACTGGTGAGCGTTTTCGATGGCTGAGGATATCAGTCCCAAAACGTTAAAACTAAAACAGTCCACAAAAACTCACAAGGGGGAAATTACCTTTTCTACATCAACATTTATACTTTTTCTCTCTTGAGGCCACAGAAATCTTTTGTAAATATTCTAAACCAATTTAGTGACGCAGACTTGAAAAGACTTAGAGAGCTTGGCAGGAAAACTTAATGGAGAGTTTTTTGTACGGAACACAAACGAGAACCAGACACAGAGTCCTTTTTTACTTCTTTTTCGTAACTACAAGTCATGCGAGATGTAAGTTGTCTTTAGATTATGGTGTTATTGTCCACGATAGGCCTTATGTACATGTCAGTGTATAATCCTGTTACTTGGTATATTTAGCAGTGGCTTACTTAGCAGTGGCATACTTAGCAATGGTATACTTAGCAGTGGCTTACTTAGCAGTGGCTTACTTAGCAGTGGCATACTTAGCAATGGTATACTTAGCAGTGGCATACTTAGCAGTGGCATATTTAGCAGTGGCATACTTAGCAGCGGCATACTTCGCAGCGGTATACTTAACAGTGGTATACTTAGCAGCGACATACTTAGCAGTGGCATACTTAGCAGTAGTATACTTCACAGTGGTATACTTAGCAGAGGTATACTTAGCAGTGGTATACTTCACAGCGGCATACTTAGCAGCCGTATACTTCACAGCGGTATACTTAGCATTGGTATACTTATCAGTGGTATACTTTAAAAGTTTCTGGGACTATTTTGCGTTCGTCTGGCGACGTTGAATAAACGTTGAAATCATAAGCCGTTATTATCGAACGAAACTGGTTCGAAGTCTTATCAGCATCAGCGTTTGGAAGTCTTATCAGCATCAGCGTTTCACCAATGTGCTTCTTGAAATCTAATCGAATAGAGGGACCGGAAATACCTGGAGATGTCGGCCTCAGCACACACCGTCGAGCAGCGTCACTGGCACACGAGAAATGGGATTTTTGAAGTTGGAAACTCGTGTTGAAGTTTGGAATAACCGCTGTGCAGTAAATTTGGGTGCTGGGTAATGGTTAAGTTGTGTATGAATTTAGAGACCCTCGTGTGTAAAATGAATTAGTGAATGAATGTATGAATGAATGGACGAAACAACTGATGCCTTACTCATTCTTTTAGTGAAAATCAGAGTTCTGAGTTTCAATGGAAACGAGTCACTCCGTTATCACGGCATGATAAGGGATATCATTTCATAGATAAGATGTGTTTAATGATGGTCGTATCCCTAGTTGATGGTGTCAACGTTCTAATAACTTGGGGTTAAGATATAAGGTCACGATTACATGGAAATCGCTTTGTCGTGAATGCATGATTTCTTCGGAAATGCTTGTCATTGTATCAATTTAACATGACGAGAAACAAACACTCCATAATTCAACAGGCAACTCGAGCAAGGTTTCATTGAATAGTTGAAAATTTCACAAACCTTCGAGGTCCGCAACCCCTGGTGTGGGTGTACGTAGCGCGCTCTTCACTTGGATGTTAATGGGGGTGAAAAATGATGGAGTGACACACTTGTGGTGTCACTTTACATCACGCCAAGAAAATAAATAGGTGGTGACCTAAAAATAAGAGCATCGGAACAGTTTAGGAGTTCGAATTAAAATTTTCTCATCCAATTTAGACAGCAGGAACAACATTGAGTAAAAAAATGTCGAAAAATGAGCAACCTTTTCTGTGCGAATTTTTCGACGCGAAATTCTGCTCCAAATAAAGCAGGAGAAGTGGAAACAAGTCGATGCCGTGCCCCTGTGTTCAACGCCTCAACCGTTGCTCAGGAGAGGTAGGATATTTTTTAATTGTCAACGATGCATCTACGAATATTTTTGCGATGTGAAGAAACATTACTTGCGTTGGAAGAAACTTTCAACGAATGTCACTGTTCGGTGTAGATTGTGTACATAGTACGGAACACTTTTCCGTCACTAAATCTGACTTCAATCCTCCACACGTAGAATATTCACGACGTTCGAGTTGATTTTGTTCTCATTTACTGTGAAGCGAGACACCGAAGCGCCGGCGGTGATGGAGTTGCAGCGTCTGCAGTGACCGGAGGTCTATTGGTAAACTCTACGGTGTTTTCACAATCATTTTAAGAACCAGTCCTATTGTATAATAATAGCCCAGGGTTGGCTGGTCCGTCCATCCGGATGTCCGTCTCTCGGTCACGTTCTTAAGAAATCATATAGATCGGAAAAAATTCCCGCGTCCGTATTTCTAACTAATCAGTGAGACCATCGAAAAAGACAGTCCGTATCCGTGATACTGAAAATAATATTCCATGTCTTATTCATCATGAATTAGAGGGCACCTTAAGAAATTTACATCATTTGTCTCACCATTTTTGGTGGGGTGGTCTACTAGTCAATTTATAACCTGCAACGTTACAGGTTTTAACATTGACTCAAAGTTTCTTCCCCCAATGCAAAAACCTTAGATGGAATTCGTCCAACAAATAAATTTTTAAACTACAGAATTGGTAACTCTTCAACTCCTTTTCCAGTTTATAATTTGCCTTTCAAATGTTATTATCTAATTTCATCAAGTTCATCACACAAAGTTTTTGGTAAATTTTTAGCTTAACAAGCTCACCACCACCCCCCACGGTGGACAATAGACCAGTGACTTGAGAGTCACAACTACTTAGAAGTCTCAGCGTGACGTCCACATTCATTTTAAGGTTTATATAGCCTTACTTCGTGAAAAACCGACTTGTACCAAGTTTTGTGTGTGATTGGTTTCCGGGTTGATGATTTTTCTTCGAATTCTTAAAAATTTTTCGTCATTCATCAGGGGAGTAAAATTTCCAAACGAGGGGTCAACAATCAGGATGCAAGCTGCGTCTAACTGGTGATTGTTGACGTGTCTTCCTCAATCTTAAAACGTCTAATAACTAGCATAGTTCCCAAGGACAATTAACTAGACATCACCTTTGACTTATTATGCATTCGATATTCATAGTTTAAAATCTACCAGAAAGTGGGTATTTTGAAA
>VOMN01141259.1:0-11604 GCA_014899125.1 Orchestia grillus
CCGTACAGCGAGCCCACGATAAACACGATTGGGGCTGAGGTACATCCTCGTACACGAGCTAACGCTGTCAGACACTTGGCAAAGCCGTACGAAAAGATGATGTAAATACAAATTAGAGAGTTTTTAGCGATGTTGAACTTGAGGATTGGGGCGTCAGATGTATGATCAAAAGTTTCTGATTTAAATATTTTACGATCAAATTCTGCCTAAGCAAGTTGAGGTACGCAATTACTACTGGCTTTTTCGCTGTCAGTTCATTCGAGTTTCTATTTTCTTATAACTACCAAGTGGGGTGATCCACGATCACTAAGCCATGAAAAGTTTTACACAAACGAAATAACGGACTTGCTCGGAGTGAACAGGTTTCCGCAGCCGTACGAATTGATTTCCCTGGAGGAACAGGTTCGAAGCTTGCATAGCCGTGATGCACTTGCGACATGTAAAATCAAACTAATGGAACAATTTTCAATGGGCTTGTAATTGCAATTTTAAATCCGAGCTCCTCGTTACACATTACGTACTCAATTACGGTAACTCATGGCTTGCACCCTTAACCCCTTAACACGTTGACTACGATTCTCCACACAGGTAAAATTACATACCGACAAATATCTCTACTGTGAATTCAAAAATGAAGGATTTTGATTTTCATAAATTTGGTTACGCTATTAATTTTCTTTCTAATCAGAACTAGCTTATCCGATTGATGAACACAAATTTGAAGAAAACTCGAAAATTTGTATTTATACATGATAGTGCTTTGGTTACATTAGGTTAGGTTAGATGATCGCGTGCACCATATATGACCCACTTCGGAGTCAACGTGTTAACGTATCATCCCGAGATATCTCGTGGCCGAGGTTGTGGCATTCGCAAGTTCATTGTCGGTGACAGACCGTGTGAACACACCGCCGGTTTTCTCGGGATAATTTGTTGAAAGGTTGAATCAAATATCATTTGAGCACATGTTCTTCAGACGTTACATATTGCGCTTCTCTTAAAGAAAAACTGAAGCATATATGAGCAGCTTGAAGGTCGTCCAGCAGAGCGAAGAAAATTGTGTTAAAACTTGATTCTCAATGAAACGCTTTTTATAAGCTGACACTCTGCTGAGCACGCCAAACTTGTCTGTTTTAGTAACCCCATCCAAGTTAAGATAACATACCAGGTGAACTTGACGGCTACCTTAGCGAAATCTTGTCGATCTTAGTTCACTTCAACTCTGTTGCCTGTGCGTGATTGGTGTTTGATGGCACAAGACTTTAGAACCCAAAAATGGGCCACATGACTCGTTCCTGTGGCCTCATTCTATTGCATCACACAAAATAAACTAAAATCAATTTAAACTCTTACAGACCAAAGCAGCGGGTGTCCTCATCCCCGGTTTCCCGTCATTTTATTCCACCGAAGTAGATCCCCATACGAAAGAATGGGTGAGCTGTGATATAAGACACCCACTAGCGGGCACTGACCGCTGGAGTCTGCTTCAGGCGCACCAGTAGGAGGCGGAGAGGCGGGCTGGCCGGCACTGGGGCAAGGCTCTGAGGAAACCGACGCGCCTCGACGGGAACGAACGCGGTCCAAACACTCGCGGATCTGCCCAGAGAACACGAGGTGAAAGTGAAGAGTGACGGGCATTCCAGCTTTGCACTACGTCAGTTCGGTGGCACTTCAATGCAAGAAGGGACGCTATTCTGAGGCGAGATGAATTGACAAGGACTGTGCTAACTTTAAAAGCGTTCGGTATGGAACAGGCAAATGAAAAGTTAGCCAAAAGAGTTAAATTAGATTATTTTTAGTATTACATATATGTAATAGGGTCGAACGAATTTATTAGTATTATATGTTTAGGGCAATACAAGAGAAAATTTGGCGTGTATCAGATTATCTAATTATGCAGTTAAGGGTAAAATATTCTAGAAAGAGTTGACAGTTTTCAAACGGACGAGCACTACAGAGCAGAAAGGGAGATTCTTTGGAGTCGAAAGATTATACCGATTTCACATGTGATACTCAAATGTATAGTGTCCTGAATACTATAATCAAAATAAATAGGGTTTTGAATATTAGACTTAATAACTATATTAAAAAGGATCGTAGCTGCAAGCAACGTCATGGAATAGTTGAACTCCAAACGCATAACAATTTTTTAAAGAAGTGAAATGACATGTTAGAAAGATCGTCAAATGGTCTGAAAAGAAAAAACAAACAAGAAACAGCATATTTGAACACCACACCTCCAGCGTGGTTAACTTGAAAGCAAAGGCAGCCAACCACTACACTACGTAACATGACTTCTGCTCCAGGTAATCACAGGTCCTTTCTCAATTCCATGCGTTGCAAACGTTAGAAAATGCCCGTCATTCCTACGAAACTTTGCTTTTGCCTTCTACTGGTATTGTGTTCATTAATCGTGTTATATTGAAGAAAAATAAATTTGAAATTCATTGATTAGACCACAAAAGCAACGTTGAAGCATCAAATTCGTTTTTTTCATGTTTAGTAACATCAGAAGGGAACTTACAGTTCTAAGCTGAGAACACGCTAGAAGTGAAATTTTCTCAACGTCAGCATATATTTTACAAGACTCACTCTACTAGACAATAACCTAGAACCAAATTTTTAATACGAATCTTTACTACAAAGAAATAAAAAATACACTACCTGCTGGCGGACTTCGGGAACTTGAGGACTCTTCAAACTTTCTTTGTCAACTTGACCGCCGAGCGGTTGTGATTTCTTCTCAGGGTAAGTATCAGCCGCGACCTTCTTCTCGGTATAGCTTTCCTTGGACAGCTCGTTCTCGACGTTCTTCTTCGCCTTGTCGGGCGCTGCGGGTGCGAAGGCGAGGGACTTGGGAGGCGACGGTCTAACAGGCCCAAGATCAGGATGGCTGAACAGATCAGACGGGTCCACTTGACACACGTAGTCTCGGGCCGTCGCCAGCTTAGAGCGAGCGTTGATGTCGATCACGTTGGAAATTTCAACGATGCTGCGAGGCTCGTTGGTGTCCTGGCTGAAGTAGAGGCTGGAGATGTGGTGTTGGTGATGAGAGGCCGTAGGGCTTATCAGATCAGGCGCGTGGATGAGGTGTTCTTCTTCAGTCGTGATGCTCTTGTCCAAGCCTGGCCAGCTCGAGCCCTAAAGAATTAATGTTATTGGTAGTTTTGAGAGTTTGCTACTATTTCATCTACCTGGTAAACTTGAACGTAGCCGTCTACAAAACAAGCCTACACTACATAAGCCCATCTCGCACTATAAAATAAGAAAGTAAACTGAAATATATAATTTTTGTACTAGAGCTAGCACGAGAACGAGGAGCACAAAACACAAAATACGCCCTAGGTTTTCGTTAAACTGAACCCACAACAGATTATCACGAGCGCAACAGCATGCTAGGTCCACTACAACATCTCTGGTGAACATCGGATTCTCGAGGTTTCATAAAATCAACATAAGCCAATTCCGAGGAATCGGAAAATTTCATGTTCCTCAAAGGAGCGCTGAGCCTCCTAACTGCTCTCCAAGTCAACTTTCTCCTCAATAAGAAGATAAATACAAACAACCATAGAAAGATGAAAACGTACAATAAAATCTTTGAAGACATGCCTAATTTAACAGTACAAGCTAATGTAAACTTCATTTAATCTGCCAAATTGTTCTTGAATGCGCTAAATGGAACAAAGTATGAATGATCGAAAGTGGCACGTAGTAGCAATAGTGGTCGTCTCATGAATTCTTGGTGAGAAACACAATTTTCTGTCTCCCACTAAAAAAAGCTGAGAGCTTAATTTACTTCGAGGCTCCTCTACTGAGAATGAGAAAATTAAGAAGAAAGAGAACGATTTCACCGATACAATTGACCAGCTCGATTTATTTACTCGTTACTTTAAAGCTCTCTACCCACACCAAAGGCAACCTGAAGAGAGTGAATAGGAGTGACTATTTAGAATCCTTGTAAAATACATGCACAGGTGTGTTCCTACACAAGATTCTCTACGCATAGAAACAGCAAGTTAAGAAAGAAGAGGAAGAAAAGGTTAAGAATAATCAGCGAAGAAGGCATGAAAATTGAAAGAAGCAAAGCGGGCACGAAAGAGAGAAGTCCCGAATGCCTAGCTAGAGCTAAGGTAACCTAACAGTGGACGCCACTGTTGTTAAGACGATTTGAATGATAAATATAGGTCAAGGAAAGGCCACCGTATTTGCTTGCGAGACCTTACAATTGGGATAGCGAGCCCATCAATAAGATACAAGAATAAGAAAGTTGATTAAATCAAAGAAGTATAAGGATAGTCGACTGCTCCACAACCCAGTAACCTCTATGAGAGAGAGCTAAAAGGGGAGAAATAAAAACCGACGAAGGTAAATGACGCTCAACTTTCTAAAATCTACCAGCCATTGACTCCCGTAAACAAGCGTTGCTAATTCTGTAGCGGGTAACCAAAACTGCGTCAGAGGACCCCTAAATGAAAACATTCCTAGGGATATTTCAACTCTTGGCACGAGAGGAGAGCCAGGAACTGAATACAGGTCGCACACTCGCCTCAGATGAACGCAGAACTTCTCACGATTGAGTACTACGATTTTAATCCATGATCATCCGTTTCTAATTTTGACATTTCAGTTGATATTTTTTGATTGCACATAATACACAAGTATGATGCATTGATTTTTGTACAATGTAGGTACAAATAATTACTAACCCGTTTCAGGGGTGAAGTAGCTTTGCTAAAATGCTTTAAATTAAGATAATTAATTGTACGTAAATATTTTTTTCAACTGTCCTCAAACCAAGAAACAAGCTTAATACGCTTTAGCGACGCTGCATGACTAAACAGCACGGCCATAACCTTGTTAATGCATTTTATTCATCAAAATTGAAAAATTAAGTGCGCTTATCGTATCAAAGGCGGATGAAAACTCTTCAGAATTTGATTTGCATTAAACTCGTGTTCAAAATTTGACTGCGGTTCCTAACTACACAGGAAATGAACAATCGTTCTAGGTCCTTACCTAGAACGAACATCCTTACCTACGCAGCAAGAGAGTGTCAACCCAATTCACACACGATCAAACCAATTGATCTAAATTGGACAATGCCATCCCGAAAAAACGAGCATCTACCTGAATTGGCCCGTACGCCTTGTATCGGTACATGTTAGACTCGTATTTCCCAGCAAAATCCTCCCGATTACCAAATGGAGATGACATGGAAGCTCACCCCGCGAGCGGGATACCCGGGCCCCGCCACGGTCACATGTGAAGCTGCAGCGACCCCGCACAAAGACCCAGGGCCTCCACACCCCGGTGGTCCGGTCGGCGAGTTGCTGGGTCGCGTCAATGAAGCAGGCGGACAGGCAGGTAGTGATGGATCAACGCTACACTTTGATACGAAGCGAACCTTGGAATCCGGAGATTTGGCATTCGTGGCCGAAGGGTTCAGAGGCTGTTGAGTACGGCGGTCAGAGTTGGAGTCGAGGGTACTTGAAATACTGGGTATGGAGGTACGGTGAACAGGCTGAGAAGAATGGAGAGAACTCTTCTCACTGCACAGACGTGGGACAGCACACCCGAACACCGACGCGGCTCTGGGGAAAACAGCGTCCAGACAACCAGCCGAGCCGTCAGGGGATGAAGTAATTTCGCAGGGTGAAGACACCGTGAACAGATTACAAGCACCTACTCTCTCGGGAAATTTACGTCTCTCATCGACAGACGCGGATCCTATGTCAGCCACAGGATCATTGAAGTCGAACCCTGACTCGATCTTTCGTGATGTGCAAGAACTCGAAGACACAACAGTACGAGTCTTAAGACCTTTAAAAAATTCATTTAGAACTTCCAAGTGAACATCGTTAGAAATTGCGTTACGTCCGTGAGAGAACTTGGTAGGCTCCTCATCTGAGACCGCAGACGAAAAGCAAGAAGACGATCGTTTCCAGACACGATGTTTCGACAGCGCACATTGGTCAGAGATTATCACTTCCGTCGTGAGGTGCCGTCGATGTACGATCACACGCTCTAATTTGGCTTTTGCTTGACAAAGGTCAAAAAGAACTGATGATGAAATAGAACCCACCGATGAAGGAAGTTGCACAGAAATATCATTCGTTACTTCAAAGGCCGATTCATCCGAACAGTTGAGGGAACTGAGGACAGAGGGATTACGTAGATGGTCGGGAGGGGACGCAGCCAATTGGGGACTTGGGGAAGAAGAGCAGGGCTGTGAAGTAGAGCCTCTGAGGGGATGAAGCAGTCGCGACCGCCCCACCTGCAACGAACGTTAGATGTCATCTTTTCGATACGCAGTGAGGGCAGCAAGCGTTTGTAATTGTTATAATTTTTGAATTAGGTCGATGGACGGCTGAAGAAACTATTCTATACAAAAATCAAAGTACAACCACTATGAAACGTACCGCTTTATGGAACTAACCATCGCATTTCCATAAAATTAAAATCACTCATTTTAGGAACAAACAGTCTCGATAAAATTCGCAAAGTTTCACGCGAAGGAAGAAAAAATAAACATGCACGAATAAAAAATTAGAAAAAGTTTCTCAGGACTATATTTCAGTTGCCAGAGCTATGCAGAGTACATTAAACAACAGTTTATAAATGAAACTGGAATGATCTTAAGCCACTAACAAACTAGAGCGCCCCCTGAATGTGCCCTAGCGAGGCACTGAGTACATATTCATTCAAACAAGGCTAGGTACAATTTCTGCTTCGTCCTAAACTCGGATCGGTCCAACATTCTATTTCCCCATTTCACGGTAATTTTAAGACATAGTCTCACGGTCTTCACAAACATCAATTACGCGCGGTAGTTTCGAAGCGGTGATACGTTGTTCTAACCCACATGAGTACAAGTGTGCCAGGGCAATGAGTGTTCAGTGCTACGCTCGCGCAAATTCAAGGGAATAAAGATGCCCCAAGCATTAAGCTGTAGCACAGCAGACTACTCGAAAGAAAAATATACCTTTGCACTGCCACGTATTATTATACTTAGAAATTGGTGCACATTATAGGGTAAACACGTAAGTTCAAATTAGACTAAAAACAATTAAAAATGGAAACTGTGAAGGCACATCAATTCTCTAACGAGGACGACAGGTCAATAGCTGCATCAGAGCTGTTTTGAGTTGCAAGTCGCACGCCGTGAATAAATCGAGAAAAAATAAACATACAATTTTACGTACAATTACAAATGGATTTTACAACACCGCTCGTAAAACCATCATGAAGAAGCGGTCCTCCAAATGACCGTGACATACTTTCCTGATAAAATTACAAGTGACATACTTTCCTGATAAAATTATAAGTGACATACTTCCCTGAAAAAATTATACAGAAAACAGCAAGCACACGTAACGTCATTGTGACCTGAAGGCTATTACATTAGACGACTAAATTATCGTTGAATCAAGTAATTTGACACCTCTACAGTGAAAATCAACGTGAGAATAAGAGACTAGCTTTATAGAACAAATTTGGAAGCAAATACCTCCTCGCTATCAAGCTAACACTAAATCACACACCGGCCCGTCAGTACAAGCTTAATTAAAAATTAAAAATGTTTACAAATCATTGCCGCAGTGCATATTAGCATCCAATTGAATATAAGTTCACCAACCAGTACCCCAGCACTAAGCTCGCACCAAACTGAATGCAAGTTCACAAGCCAACACTTTAATATCAAGGTAACTCCCACAATTTAACTAGTCAAAACTTTTCAATGCGAAGCTCACACCGATTGAAATATTCCTTAGTTTAGAAGCGAACACCCCAGTACCACACTTACATCACACGGAGTACGCATTCACACTAACATCACACGGAGTACGCATACGTTCACAAACCAACACCCAGTCCGAAGCCAGCACAGAACATGCCACAACCAAGAGAGGCTGTTCGCCCCTCACATGTCCCCCACGCACCGGAGCGCGACAGCAGGTCTGACACATGGTGGCGGCGGCGGCTCCAGATGCGGGGGTTTACTTTGGCAGAGTAGCACAGCTTCTGAACGGGCGCAGATCGTTCAAAGTGAGACGTTCAGCCGCGTCTTGTTTAAATCTCGGCA
This sequence comes from Orchestia grillus, assembly GCA_014899125.1. Taxonomy (NCBI): domain Eukaryota; kingdom Metazoa; phylum Arthropoda; class Malacostraca; order Amphipoda; family Talitridae; genus Orchestia; species Orchestia grillus. Next base: position 8,084 of record VOMN01141259.1, read on the forward strand.
GTATTACACGGACACGTCAGCTGCGGCCTAATTTTGCTCGGTATTATGATATTTTTACGTATGCTGGCTGGAGAATTACCACGAATGTCTCAAAACGCCACGCAAGGAAATATTGTGCGTCTGGCACCACACTAATTGAACTCACTCATCAAAATTGATCATTGAAACTTTCAGGTACTCGGAAGTTATTTTTGCGAACAACATAGTGTGACGGTACGACAAAACCCTAGCTGTCGTTCGCCAAAATTTNAGCCGAAACTTGACGTGGAATCAAGCAGGCCCAAAACGAAGTGGGAGATTTTAGGTTCTCCGTGCGCTGCTACAGCTAATACAATGACATGCGAGTCACCGAGCTTTTCAATAATGGTCAAGTGTTTGTTTGTCAGAAATGAGTGGGTAGGGCTGGAAGTGCTGGCGTGTTCACATATTTAAGGATCCTTTGGAAATCTTTACTGTGAGCCTGATGTGACACACAAAAATATTCAAAAAATGTATTGGTCGAGTATTCTGAGACCCAACAGATCCATCACTAAGAGAACTGCGCAGGGTTATCCGTCACATTACAAAATCGTCATTAACATTTTCAATAGACAAAAAAAATGAAGGCCGGCTCGAAAGAAAATTTCCCCATGTCTTGCCAGATCCCACCGGAAGATTTGTTCCACTAAGCATTTGAGAGGACCTAACACCTGCCTACCGCGCACTACGGCAGATCGCGTCGAAATGAGACATTGACCAGCGCCGGGGCCCCTTTTATAGCGTCCGTGAAACACGAAAATGAAGGGAAAAGGTGTTGGCTAGGGGACTGCTTGCGCAAGTGAGTGGCTGGATCAGATGCGGAGATGGAACAGCGTTCACGGAGCTGCACTTCTTGCAGTGTAGCCGAACTGAACTTTGCGGAGTCCAAACTGGGAGTTTAAGAACGGTTTAACACCCAAGACCACGTGTAAAAACTGCACGGTTGAAACAAAATTGAAAGCAAATAAAAACGGAACGTGTCACCCGTATTCGACGAAAACGTGATAAAGATGAATTAAATTTCACGATGCCATACGAAACTCGGGTGAAGCATTTTCTCCACACGACACACGAACATCGACGAAAAAACACAAGACGGTGCACAGCTCTGGATTTCGCTCCAGCTGCCGCGCTGCCGCGCCTCCTGCACCCCAACCAAGTGCACCGAGACAACCAGGAAACAGACCGCGTCGCTGAGAACAATGCGAAGGTTACCAGGTCTAAACAAGACCAGATCATGGAAAGAACGCCGCGAGCAATGAGACAAAAACAATGAAACGAGGGTAAGAAATAGTGGACAACACGAACACAGCGAGACAAGAGAGACAATCAAATGGGAAAAAAGACGGAGGACCAGACACGAGACGGAGGACCAGACACGAGACGGAGGACCAGACACGAGCTGTGTGCAGCACCTGGGAAACTAGGCCGCTCCTTGGAGCTGTGCACGAGTGCTGTCACCAAGTGCACTGAAATCAACGCTAAGAAGCTACAAGTCAACTTTACGAATAACATGCTCTTCATGCGTACAAAACCATCGGGAAATCAAGTACCAAGTCGTAAGCAGACTGCTGTGTTCATTCCTTAGTAGGCAGACTTGGTGGAGCATTTTTGAAGCTGTTGCAATAGGCTGGAGTCCACTAAGACTTTCTACAACCCTGACTGTTGCTCTCGAATCTCAGTCTGAATACATCGAACAAACTCAGCACGACCAAACTATACTCATTTTGTCACCTTGAGCTCAGCGTTCTAGCGTTCTCAAAGTTGCAGTAAAGGGAGTAAGCAGTCTCGCCTGCGTAACAATGACCACATCATATTAGCGCTAGGCCTGGGTACTATAGCTCAATTTTGTAACCTCGATATTACCCCGACAATACTGTAACCTCGATATTACATCGACAATACTGTAACCTCGATATTACCCCGACAATACTGTAACCTCAGTAAGACAATAACTAACAATGCCGTAACTCCAACAAGACTACAACCCTAAAATTCCACACGCTTTATGATGTTAAACAACAACCACGGAGAGGCGAGTCGAAAGAAGCACAGCACGCAAAATTCAGCAGCTGCACGGAGCAACGAGAACCCAAGCATTTTAGGATGAATAATTTTACTCTCATGAACAACGAATTGCACAAGATTGCCGTACAAGGCGTGTAGCTATACGGTGTATACTACACCTTGCATAGTACCACAAACTACACAAGGCGTGTAGCTCTACGGTGTATACTACACCTTGCATAGTACCACAAAGTACACAAGGCGTGTAGTTCTACGGTGTATACTACACCTTGCGTAGTACCACAAACTACACAAGGCGTATAGTTCACCAGCTGCTGTTCTTACACACACTTCACGAACAGTTCAACCCTGAGAACACCAGCGAGAGACCAGGAGCAGCAGTAACGGCGAACACAGGAAAGGGAAGAAGGGGCACCCACAAAAGTGTGACCAGTAAAACAAACATCGCACAACATCACGACAGCTCACGCCCACACGGAGTTGTCAGCACTGTAGTAGAGCCAGATTAGATTAACAAATGGTTTGAAGCTCCCAATTCACTTAGAATGTAATTTGAAGAGAGCGAGCTGAAGAGCATTTAGAGCGGACTAAGAAAACGGAGAATCTATGAACAATTTGTGTTCATCGAATATTTGTGTATAGAAACAGCAATCTAAAAAGGAAGAGGAAGAAAAAACAAGACATGGCGAAGATGGTATTAAAATTGAAGGAAGTAAAGTGAACACAAAAGCTACAAGTCCCAAAGGCCTATCTACTTGTACAGCTGAGATAACCTAACAGTGCCCGGTGACACTATTGCGTGCGTCGCAATAACGGCGATGATCGCAAGAAATCATACATTTTTGCGGAGTCTCGCCTACATCATGGAGCACTAAGGGGAAAGTTATACCGAATTTTTACCGTGAAATTTACGAATTCACCTAGGAAAAATTAGGCAGCAAATTTATCATCATCAACCACAGAACTACAATGTGTTTCAATGTTGCACCAACAACCGTGAGGTTTTCCTGACGTCAGCACAACAACGCAGGACTCTAAGTACAGCAACTCCACTGAAAATATCAAATAGCTTTCGGAATTGGAGTGCCCGCGTCTTTCCTTCAGTTTATACCGTGTAACATGCGTTATCTTGCCCAGGGTTTTGCCACGTTTTCATTTAACCAGAGCAGTTTGAGTGTCATATTATTGAATGCTTCCCCAGGCGTGAGAGTTTGAGGCAACCACCACGAATATTCAGTTCCAACAATTGTCCCGCTCGGAACAAACCACCACGGCACGCAAACAGGGTAGATCCAACCGCGCCGAAAAACACGGGATGAAGAAAACACGAACATGAAATCAAGAGACGCTCATAAAAAAAGAGGTCGCATTGCACACCGGCTTTCTCAATGGCAGAATAAGAAAAAAGAGATCTGGTAAAACATTAAATAAACAAAATGTTGCCGATCCTATTCCAGTGGTTTCTCTCTACCGGC
>VOMN01141263.1:0-17296 GCA_014899125.1 Orchestia grillus
GCAATAAAAATTGCATTTTTAACGATTTGGTTGCAGGTGGGGGCTTTATAAAAAAAATCTATTGCTTCGATAGAGTGAGCTCTGAATTCACATTGAATTTATTCGGATTAAATCAAGGTGAAGAATAACTGACTCGAGCGACCTTTGGTTGCGTTACTAACACGGAAGTTGTAATTAATCACTGATCACAATCTCAAGTGTCACTTAACTTTCACATATTAATTTAAATCCGTAATTTTACTGATTGAAACCCAGATGTACCATGCTCTGTATGTGAGTGATATCGGGATAAACGATTTTTCTTTTTTTCTATTTTTCTCTCTATTTTGATAGAGCGAGTTGTGAATTCATATTGTATTCATTCATGTTAATTTAGGCAGGAGAACGGTTGCTTCTAGTCTTCGGTGGTTTAACTGCGCTAATTTGAATGAGACGTACTGCTTTTACATAGCGAAGTGCTATCTGACACTGCATGTATTCGGAACATATACTGCTTTTATACAGCGCTATATACTGCTTTTATATAGCGAAGTGCTATCCTACACTGCATGTATTCGGAACATATACTGCTTTTATATAGCGCTATATACTTCTCTTATATAGCGCTATATACTGCTCTTATGTAGCGAATTGCTATCATACACTGCATGTATTCGGAACATCTAGATTCCTTATGAGTGCTTGACCGGTTGAATGATTGTTTCTCGAGTTGCAAAGGAGACGATTGGGCATCCCATAGTTTGTTCAAGTGAAAGAGAGGAGGCTTGGAGTAATTATTTATTTATTGAATCTTTTAGTCAGACAGCTAATCTCATTGGCTAGATCTGGATGTTTTGGTCCATGTATTAGGTGCAAAGTAGTGCTCTTAATTAACTAGGCAAAAAAATCTATAAACGATCTGGATGTTTTGGTCCATGTATTAGGTGCAAAGTAATGCTCTTAATTAACTAGGCAAAAAAATCTATAAACACTGAATGGCACGTGTCCCATTAGCTATTGTTTAATAATAATAATAATACATTATCTGGCACATATCTGTTGGTAGTGCAACATTCACGATACTAAAAATATAAATTCAGACCCGATTGATATGAACGTTTTCAAACACTAGAGGTTCGCACAGCAGCATCTCGTGTCCGTCCACGATACCATTATTCGTAACGTGTTTATTTTCTAATGGAAATGAGAATTCTGATCATTTTTTAATGGAAATGAGAATTCTGATCATTTTTTAATGGAAATGAGAATTCTGGTCATTTTTTAATGGAAATGAGAATTCTGATGATTTTTCAACAATGGATGAACTACCGTTATGGAGATGTCCAAATCCCCTGTAAGTTCTTTGTTGTGCGATATTTGGTTTTCCACAATCTTTTCTTTAAAATATCCTTGTCCTAGTTCAAAGGTTTTTCACTGTGATGGTTTTACTGCAAGCTGAAACTCACGGTTCTAGATTACAGCATCGTCACAGTGCACTTTTCAAGCGTTTTTAAAAATTGCGTTGCTACAGTTTTTACTTTTCTGAAGGCTATTCTCAATCGCAAGCCAATTCATTCTTAAGTAGAAAAAAAAAATTTGACCAATTTTTGTTCGCATGGGGATTTTTTTGTCGGGTGAGGGTTGTCCATAATTTGAGATTCCACATTCGTTGTAGTGATAATTTTGAGATTCTTGAGATTCCACATTCGTTGTAGTGATAATCTTGAGATTCCACATTCGTTGTAGTTGAGATTCCACATTCGTTGTAGTGATAGTCTTGAGGTTCTTGAGATTCCACATTCGTTGTAGTGATAATCTTGAGATTCCACATTCGTTGTAGTGATAATGTTGTTAGTTTCTATTCTGGGATAGGTAATAGGGTTAGGTTTGTGTAACGTATGCTGTGGGGACTGGCGACTTCACTGCTAGGGGTACTCAGCTGTTGATAAACCTTCGGGGCTTCTGTCTTTCGTGCCCACTTTGCTTCTTCCAATTGTCGTGCTTTCTTCGCTGTTTCTTCTTAGCTTTTTCTCCTCTTCCTTCTTAACTCGCTGTTTGTTTGCGCTGGGGATCCTGTGTGGGAACACACGTTGATCATGAATTCCTCGTTCTCTTTAGCCAATACGAAATGGTCCCTTCTATTGGGATTATATTTCATGCGAATGGGCGCTCCAAAACAACTGGCATCGAATCTTCTATTCCAGGACTGGCCGGTTGGATTGTGCAGTGCGTCCGAATTTTCCTTCAGTTCGGACGAAAAAATTTCGGTGAAAGCGGAAACGGACGACGGTCTTCATGAAAAGAATTCTTGCTCCCCCAAGTCAACTGTGCCGCGGTCTGACTTTATAGGACACGGTATCCCGTCTACGCACGAGCGACAGCTTCGCGCTGCTGTTAGGAAACGAGGGAAGCGTAAATCTCTTCATGGAGGTCCAAAACGCCAGCGCTCTAAGCTCTCTTCAACGGCTAAAGCAGAGTTGGAATTCAACCCGCGAAAACATGTATTAAAACTATTTAAGTGCGACGTGTGTCCTTATGCTAGTTCTCGTAAATATATGCTTAAAATCCATAAAATTTCCAAGCACGATGTTGGAAGCCAGCTTGAGTGTAGCTTATGTGGCTATGCTACAGCCTGCAAGGGGCACTTGAAGCGGCACCAGCTTGCGAAACACGGCATGGGGGAACCGTGTAAATGTGAAATTTGTTTGTATACTTGCGCTCGGGAATCGCAAATGAAGAGCCACAAAATCAGCAATCACGGGATTGGGGAACCCTTCAAATGCGCCCTCTGTGACTTCACATGCGCTTGGAAATCTCAGTTGGAAAACCACAAAGTAGGCAAACATGGCATAGGTGAAATGAGTATGTGTGATTTGTGCGGATATTCGTGTGTACGAAAGGATCATATGAGGTCACATAAGGTGTCCAAACATGGTTTGGGTAAGAAGGTGAAGTGCGAATTGTGTGATTATACTTGTGCTCAAACGTCCGTTTTGAAATCCCATCGGTTTTCTAAACACGGTGTAGGTGAGCCAATGAAATGCGAGATATGCGACTATTCGTGCGCCCAAAAATCTCACATGAAAAGTCATCTTGCGAGCAGACACGGCTTTGGCACTCGGTTTAAATGCGATTTATGCAATTATTCGTGTGCCACCAATTATCAATTGAAAGGCCATATGGTGAGCAAACATGACGTAGGTCATCGCTACACTTGCATGCTCTGTGACTACGCTTGCGTTTATAGACACACTTTGAAAAGACACATGATTTCAAAACATAATAACAACAACCAAAAAAAAGCTTAAATAGCCTTCTCACTTATCTGGACCAGGTGTTAAAGAATTGTGCGTCGTATCTTACCTATCAGTGTGCGTCTCATCTAGTCAAAGTATCTTTGTTGCTGGGGGCTGCGTGGCGCAGTGGTAGTGTTCACGTTTTAATTGGAGAAACTAGACTTCGATTCGCGAGCGAGCGAATGGCTTTTGCGGAACGGGTATGGAAACTCAGATTTGTTAGGAAAGGAAACTTAAATTTGTTAGGAAACTTAAATTTGATTAGAAACTTAAATTTGATTGGAAACTTAAATTTGTTAGGAAACTTAAATTTGTTGGGAAAGCAAACTTAAATTTGTTAGGAAACTTAAAATTTGTTGGGAAAGGAAACTTAAAATTTATTAAGAAAGAAAACTTAAATTTGTTGGGAAAGGAAACTTAAATTTGTTAGGAAAGGAAATTTAAAATTTGCTGGGAAAGGAAACTTAAAATTTGTTGGGAAAGGAAACTTAAAATTTGTTGGGAAAGGAAACTTAAAATTATTTGGGAAAGGAAACTTAAAATTTGTTGAGAAAGGAAACTTAGGACCCCCATGCCACTCACGCGTCAGTGATGATAATGCATTGAAAACCTAACCATGTACTGTACATCTACTGCGATGAAATAAATAAGTTTCTCTCTTTATTTCACGAGTTGTAATCACACTCGATTGAATCTTTGTGGGACTGTGACAGAAGTGTATCAATGTTAATTGATCTGCGAATAAGAACTAATTATAATTATCGTGCAAGTAAGGTGTTATAATGTGAATTGCCATCGAGCTAGGCACTGTTAGTGCAACACTAGTAGCACTAACAACACTACTTTAGAAATGTGCATTTTTACCACCTAAATTTTGTTATGTAGTTGCCTATTGTGATCTTGGAAAGTTGCCTACTGTACGATATGTACCGTAGGGTAGGTATGTAGGGTGGCTTTGAATATTTCTTGAACTTGTTTCGTTAAAACTGTGATTCTCAACTTGTTGAAGGAGTTTTTTGTGGGGCGATCTTTTCGTAATTCTTACATGGTGCGCTGTCTATGGACAGTTGAAGATAAACCCACGTTTGACGACCATGTTATTTTTCCGATAAGGCTGCATCTAGCTCTCTACGAGATACTACTTCAGCCTTATGTATACCTGCAATGGGTGACATTTAGCTTTTCAACAAAAAACTGGCAACATAGTTCTGAAACAGACACTTGTATCATTTTGGTCGTTTAACTCGTTGGCTACGATTCTCCACACAGGTAAAATGAAATGCCAACAAATATCTGCCATGAATTTAAAAATGAAGGGTTTTGGTTTCACAAATTTAATTACCCTATTAATTTTCTTTCAAATCAGAACTAGCTTCTTCGATTGATGAACACGAATTTGATGAAAACTTGAAAATTTGTATTCATACATGATAGTGCTTTGGTTGCATTAGGTTAGGTTAGATGATCGCGTGTACCATATATGACCCACTCCGGATGCAAAGTGTTAATGGTTAAGACATACGGGGGTTCAAGCTCATGTCTAAGTGTACGAGATGATATTATAAAATGGAATCTAGTGACACTGTCGCTGTCCCCCTGAAATCATTCACGGTCTCTAGCTGACCTTGGACTGCAGGTTGAAAGTCGCTGTGTTAGAAATCTATTATAATACTAAAACTCTGGTCGTCTTGCTTGTTTGCTTGCTTGAAACCGTGCACACGTTTGTCTGTCGGCTCTGAGATATTCGAAATTTATACTCTTCGTTTAATCCTGTATTGTGGATACCAACTTAACTGCATAGGATATATTTCTGGATACGGTGTGATTTTGATAAATTTTATTTGACCCAACGGGTCACGTGTCGTCCAGTAGTTGATAAATTTGTCTACTCGTGTTGCAATGGTGTACCACATCGTCTTCCCAGTCTCTTCCCTAGTCATTATTTAATATTTGGATGTGAGTGGCAGTGAACGTTTGTAGAAAACCCTTTAAAATAGTTCAGCGAAAAGGCTACAGTTTTCTGTGTAAAATAAAAACAACTGCAACCTTACGTACGTACAGATTGATTAGGAAAAGTACGGCACAAATTTATCTAAATAACTCTTCATTACAACAAAGTTAATGATGACTTTTCTGCTCAGAATAATGGTGCAATGCAATTTACATTTTCTTTTCAATGTTTAAGACATCGACCTCAGACATTACAAGTTCCAATCTACCGGCCGGTAACCTGACTATTTGTTATCGGATAGTTTTGGTGGTGTATCTTCCCTGCAGTTCATAAATATATCTTTAACAGCATCAGCATTATGTTTCGATGGTTTAATGAACATGCTTTACTCTCAAGCTTCTTTCACGGATATAGCATATCAAAATAGAAAATAACGAGTTTCAGTGTATGTTATTTTCTATTTTCATTTGTTATGCAAATTAAGTAAATAGGATTTTGTTGACAGTTCTGATGAGCTTTATCGTTTATTTTTCACAAGAGTTAGAGAACTATTACCATGAATTTTCCAAAATAAATTGGAGGGAATTTTTATTTTTAACATATTTAGTTTACAGTGATGACTTTATTTTCCTATAATAATACATTCTATTTTTATGAAGCTAAACTTATCCCAGATTTCAAATTTTTCTCATCACTATTTTGATTTTTTAGCTCCCCACTGTGCACCCCATACATACTTGATCACAAAAAATACGCAACTCTAACTCATCATACTTTCCAAGATCACAAGAAAACACAACTCTAACGCATCGTACTTTTCAAGATCACAAAAAAAACACAACTCTAACGCATCGTACTTTCCAAGACTACAAAAAAACACAACTCTAACGCATCGTACTTTCCAAGACTACAAAAAAACACAACTCTAACGCATCGTACTTTTCAAGATCACAAAAAACACACAACTCTGAAGTATCGTACTTTTCAAGATCACAAAAACACACAACTCTAACGCATTGTACTTTCCAAGATCACAAGAAAACACAACTCTAACGCGTCGTACTTTCCAAGATCACAAAAAACATACAACTCTAACGCATTGTACTTTCCAAGATCACAAAATAAACACAACTCTAATGCGTCGTACTTTCCAAGATCACAAAAAACACACCTCTGAAGTATCGTACTTTCCAAGATCACAAAAAAACACACAACTCTAACGCATCGCACTTTCTGAGCCCTTAGAAAAGAAAGAAAGAAAAGAAACGTGACTCCAGATTTCCCTTTCCTTTCTGTTATGCTTGTAAAAACTTATCCCATGAATGCCAATGAAAATGTTGTCTAAACCACAAATAAATAAACGATTAAATAATAATGAATCGTGTATTTAAAAAATTATACACGCCCAAAACTGGATCGTCATAAATCCGTCAAGCTTCACACATAGTCCTAAAAATTATCAAAACATTACTTACCTAATTGAACAATGTGACATAAAAAGGCAAAAAATAAACGGGTATTGCATTATTGTACTCAATACTTCTCCTCCAATGGCTACAATACAATAAGTAAATGATAGAGAACAACGATACATTAGGCAACATATAAAAATTAACGATACAATAGGCAAACGATAGAGAACAACGATACATTAGGCAACAGATAAAAATCAACGATACAATAGGCAAAGTATAGAGATCAACGATACATTAGGCAACATAAAAATCAGCGACACAATAGGCAAACGATAGAGATCAATGATACATTAGGCAACAGATAAAGATTAACGATACAATAGGCAAACGATAGAGATCAGCGATACATTAGGCAAACGATAGAGATCAACGATGCAATAGGCAAACGATAGAGATCAACGATGCAATAGGCAAACGATAAAGATCAACGATACAACAGGCAACAGATAAAGGTCAAAATAATGATAAAAATTAATACTAAACTTAACCCAGGATTGCGCAAGCGAGGGCATACCGTTCAATAAACTGAGCTTTCACAACTCTCGTAGATGGCAACATCCAAAACCGAGCTATCACAACTCTCGTAGAAGGCAACATTAAAAACTGAGCTATCACAACTCGCGTAGACGGCAACGCCCAGAAATGACCTAACACAATGTTTGTAGATAGCAACATGCAGAAGCCACAACCGTAAGTATAACTTTGATAACTAAAAAGAAAGGTAAATCTTGCGATTGGCAAAACCCTTAGGCCGCAAGATTCTGTATCATAAAATACCCAGTCTAATTCGTCCTCTAGTCCAGTATAATACCCATTCTATTTACCATGGTTAACCCATTACTTACCAGTAGTCGTCTAGCAGACTATTTACCATGGTTAACCCATTACTTACCAGTAGTCGTCTAGCAGACTAGTTACCATAATTAACCCATTACTTACCAGTAGTCGTCTAGCAGCCTATTTACCATGGTTAACCCATTACTTATCAGTAGTCGTCTAGCAGACAATTTACCATGGTTAACCCATTACTTACCAGTAGTCGTTTAGCAGACTAGTTACCATGGTTAACCCATTACTTACCAGTAGTCGTCTAGCAGACTATTTACCATAATTAACCCATTACTTACCAGTAGTTACCCACGAAACCGAAAAGGGCGCTCATAAAAACTGTATTTTACGCTTGAGAAAATACTCACCTTCAGCTTACTTCACATTAGCACTCTAGCATACGCGACCTATATGGAAGGGATGACCTATTCAAAATTTTGACATTGTGTAAGAAATTCTGAGGGAAATAGGAGGACGGTTGCCTAAAGAATCTCGGCACTTGACGGGCTAAGAAATAACACCACCAAGCTCGGGTTAATAATACCACCAAGCTCGGGTTAATAATACCACCAAGCTCGGGTTATAGGCGGAAGTCAATCCCAAAAATAGCACTGGAAATAACACGTTCAGAAATAACACCACCAGGCCAGAAATAACCTTTCTAGCCCAGCACGGATTCTGGATAAAAATACCACCAGCAGCCCAGAAATAACCTCACCAGCCCAGAACGGGGTCTGGGTAAAAATAACACCAGCAGCCCAGAAATAACCTCACCAGCCCAGCACGGGTTCTGGATAAAATACCACCAGCAGCCCAGAAATAACCTCACCAGCCCAGCAGAGGTTCTGGATAAAATAACACCAGCAGCCCAGAAATAAACTCAGGAGGCCAGAAATACCATCTCCAGCCCAGCACGGGTTCTGGATAAAAATAACACCAGCCCAGAAATAACCTCACCAGCCCAGCATGGGTTCTGGATAAAAATAACACCAGCCCATCACAGGTTCTGGGTGGAAACTACCACACCAAGCAACAGGTGCGGGCGGAGGGGAAACACCTTCTGCGGGAGGCACCACAGTACGGAGGCGGGAGGCACCACAGTACGGAGGCGGGAGGCACCACAGTACGGAGGCGGGAGGCACCACAGTACGGAGGCGGGAGGCACCACAGTACGGAGGCGGGAGGCACCACAGTACGGAGGCGGGAGGCACCACAGTACGGAGGCGGGAGGCACCACAGTACGGAGGCGGGAGGCACCACAGTACGGAGGCGGGAGGCACCACAGTACGGAGGCGGGAGGCACCACAGTACGGAGGCGGGAGGCACCACAGTACGGAGGCGGGAGGCACCACAGTACGGAGGCGGGAGGCACCACACTGCCTCTCCGCCATGGCTATGCCAGAAATTTTATTCGTCTTATTAATGACTTGTTTGTCTGGCTGGCATATGGGGGTCGCCAACGGCTGTATAGGGAGAGGCTTCAGGGACATTCTGTATTTTACTTACATCAACATCCACAAGAAAATTTTTCTCTATCCTCGCACCCACGAAAAATACGGTATCCTGAAGGAAATTTTAATGTATCCTCGTATCCACAAGAAATACGGTATCCTGTAAAAAAATTTTAATGTATCATCGCATCTACAAGAAAATACTGCATCCTCGCATGTGCAAAAATACGGTATCCTGTAAATTTTTTTTATGTATCATCACATCTACAAGGAAATACTGCATCTTCGCATCCACAAAAAAATACGGTATCCTGGTATCCTGTAGGAAATTTAACTGTATCTTCGCATCCCCAAAATACTGTATCCTTGCGTCGCCATAAATTTTTACTATATCTTTGCATCTTTTTAAGAATAAAAGAGGCTATTTTGTACCAAATTTGATCCAGAAACGGAAATGCAGTTGGCGTATCCACAGGCCCCTCTATGGCGGGCACAAGAAAAGCAAGATAAGCCAAGCAGAAATAATAAATAAAATAATAAAAGGCATAAAAGACTACCCCCTGTACCCTGTACCCTGTACCCACCCCCCACCTTCACTAGCGACTATACCTCCGCGTACGAAAAGAAGAATGTACAGAAATAAAAGTTAAGCTCGCGGTCAATGACTTTCACGCACAGGCATCAGAATGTTCGTTTGGATATGAGAAAGACGACGTTTTGCAATTTTGAAATCGTATCATGTGCCCGAATTTTCTCAGCATTATTCTTAATTTTGAAATTATGACATCGAATATACAGTTTAAAATGCCGATGGACTACCTAACCAGTATTTAAGACGATTTTTAAACGTGTTCACGGTGGCAGCGTGCATAAACTTTATTTTTCGGCAACTGGTTCATTTTTAAACTAATTTAACCAGAAATAAAATTCTAGGGCTAGGATGTTCTGAAGGAGTTTCTCAGGAGAGCATGGCCTTCATTTCCGGTGTAAAAATTACCGTCCCTTTCGAATAAGGTATTTGCAAGTCTCTACCAGTTGATTTTAGTCTTCTTTGTTCCAGGGAGATGAGTTTCAGCTGCTGAAGACGCTGTTCGTAGCTAAAGTTCCGGAGATCAGGGATCATTTTTGTGGCTTTGCTCTGAATTATCTGGTCTCAAAGCCTATGGCGAATTATAATTTAACCTGCATACTCCAGACGTGGTTAGACTAGTGCTTCAGAAAGTATTAGGCCTATGGACTTTTAGTAAAAGTTATAGAACTCGCCTTAGTAAAGTAAAAGTTTATTTTAGTAAAAGTTATATGGCGAGTTATTAAAGAAGAAAGTAGTGCTCCATACTACAGACGTGGTTGGACTAGTGCTTCGGAAAGTATTATGCCTATAGGCTTTTAGTAAAAGTTTCTCGCTATGAAATAGAGAATTTTGCCAGTCTTCTTGACACTTTTTTTACTCGCTCGTCATACACGAAGGTTTTAGGAATTGTGATTATGCCAAGATCTCTTCGTTGTTCCACCTCTTCGATTGGTTTGTCATTCATCGAATATTGGAAATTTTGATTATTAACTCCAACGTGCATCACTGAACACTAGTCAATGTTGAAGGTCATCTGCCAGGTTTCAGAGGTGCAACTGTACGTACATTACATTTCAGAACTAAATCTACTCGTTACTTATAAACAACGTTGTCAATAAAATTACTCCAAAGACCATAATATTAAATTGGAAAACATCACAGCCACTAAGTAAGAACAGCAAAAACACCACATGTTTACATTCAACATAACGACATGAGCAACAAAATAAAGTTCTAGTCTAACAGTTGAGGGGAAAAATATGGTATTCCAATTTCGCAGTTGAGAGAAAGATACACGAATTACAGAGTCTTTCACCTAAAACTAAAGTAACGGTAATAATACTAGAATTTTAAGGAATCAGAATCAAACACACACACCTTATCGAACACTCATTCATTCATTGAAGTTTCTTAAACAAGTTCGGGCACCCGACCCTCGGGCAGCACTGGTGTACAACATTTTAGGGCTGTTGATTTTCACTTTTCCATTCCAAAAGCCACACTCCACTCGGAATCGGGACCACCTTCATGTTTTTATTTTAAGGTTGTAATTTTACTAACTGAAAAACCAAAAAGTATATACTTTGTATGTGACCAACTTTGGAACAAACCATTTTTCCTTCTTTCTTTCTTTCTGAACCGGAGGCACTGTACCACAAAACTCCATCCAGTCGGTGATCTTTTGCGGCTTAAAAAACGAAGTTCAGCCAGCCATGTTCAACTGAGTTAAGCGTTCCAAACGTACCTATTATTCATGGTGCAGATAAATGTCAAATTCAACTGTGCATACGGAAAAGGTGCCGTTTTAAGTGACCTTTAGACACGGTGGAATAACCACAAGCGTCGCAGTGATACGGAGCTTTGGTATTGCGGCAGCTAACTTGGTGTCTCTTCAAATCAGTGCTGTACACCGTGGTGTAGTCGCACGAGCTGCACTTCATGGACTCCCCTATACCGTGTTTTGTGGTCTGGTGTCTCTTGACCGCGCTTTTGTACGCGTTCGTGAACGTACACAACCCGCACTGGTAGAGCTGGCCGACCCCATGCATAGCCGCTTTGTGGTGTTGCAGACGCTCTTTCCTCACCGTTCCGAAGTCGCAAAGATCGCATTTGAACGGAACTTCAGACTCGTGCTGTGATATCTCGTGTTCCCTGAGGTTCCGTTTCTCGAAGGTCACGTATTCACAGGAGTTGCACTTCAAGGGGTCCCCGAGGCGATGTTTACCCCTGACGTGTTTTTCAAGACCCGCTTTGTAGGCGGAGCAAAACTCGCATAAATGGCATTTGAAAGGCTTCTCGAAGCCGTGCTTCGTCATTTTGTGCACCCTCAGATCATTAGGGAGAGCGCAGGAGAAGCTGCACAGCTCACACTTGTGCACCCCCTCCAAGTTGTGGCACCGCACTTTGTGGGTGTGCAGATAAACCTTAGAAGGAGTAGAATAATTGCAGTACTCGCATTTGAATTGCTCCCCTTGCTTGTGTTTGAATTTCATGTGGCTGTTGATTACACACTTCGCCACAGCTGTGTAGTGGCACAAGCCACACTTGTGCACTCTACCTCGACCGTGTTTGATGGTATAATGCTTCTTCACAGACCTGGCACTGCCAGCCACGAATTCACAAGCGCTGCAGGTGAAGGGTTTCTTGCCGTCATGGTAGGAAGTCATGTGGATGTTGAATGCCAGTTTGCTTTGGGTGCAAAAATCGCACTTTTTGCATGAGAATTGACCCTCAACGCGGCTTAATTCTAAGTGCAGCCCGCGCAGCTCATCAGGAATGTCCTCCATCGCGTTGACAGAAGTCGGTTTTGATTTACCGTCTCCAGGTGCAGCAGCAGGAGCAGCGAGGGGCACGTCGGTGACATGCTTTGGAGGAGCCCCCAGGTTCTCCTGGTGAAGATTAGTGAAAGGTCAGAATAAATAAATAAATAAAGTAAGTAAATAAATAAAGTAAATAAGGTAGGTAAATAAATAAAGTAAATAAATAAATAAAGTAAAGTAAATAAGGTCATGTAAATAAAGTGCTCAAATATAGCAAAGTTACTAGATAAACTCATCTTCATTCATGCGGGAAGTTTCACTGTACAGCAAAATTGATAATTTCCTTGCAATCACTTGACACTGAATTACCTCTAAACCCTGTAACAATAATGTAAACAATGTAATAATGTAAAAATAATGTCTCAATCCACACAACACGCATACAAGTCATCATAAAATTTACGTCAGTCTCAAAAACCATTATTTATTCCAACTTGTTTTACCGTTGGGTTTTAAATGCCTTACAACTACTGGTGTGGTGGGGGATGCGAGGAATGTGTGGTTTAAACTTCCTTTTCCAAGGAAAGCACTTCGTGGTCACGTGAAAAACCTCACCTGAGCCGAGGCTCGAACCCTGGTCCTTTCGGCTGTGAGGCCATCACGCTAACCACTACACCACGGAGCCCACCAGGGCGTGTGTGTTTGTCATTCAGTGTTAACCTCCATTCGCGGAAAACTTTACTCACGAACAAAAAGTTTAGTGGAAAATTTGTTTCACTTACACATTAGGCCAATTTCTGACGGTTAGTTGGAACTAATTCGAAAGTAAAAACAGATTAAATCAAATTTTTGTTGGTATGGCGAGTTATTTAAATGAGAAATTTTTTTTGCAAGTGAAGGGGTGTTTTCGCCAGTGGAGGGATCTTTTCGCCAGTGGAGGGATGTTTTCGCCAGTGGAGGGGTGTTTTCGCCAGTGGAGGGGTGTTTTCGCCAGTGGAGGGGTGTTTTCGCNGAGTGGAGGGGTGTTTTCACGAGTGGAGGGGTGTTTTCACGAGTGGAGGGGTGTTTTCACGAGTGGAGGGGTGTTTTCACGAGTGGAGGGGTGTTTTCACGAGTGGAGGGGTGTTTTCGCCAGTGGAGGGGTGTTTTCACGAGTGGAAGGGCATTTTCGAAGAAGAACATATCAGGGCAACCAAAATATTTCGAGACAACCCAAAGTACAGAAGTAAAATACTGTCGTTTCTGTTTTATTTTGCCAATGTACTGAAACAATAAGTCGCATGAATAACTACTACTTCCAAATTTATGAAAATTTATTGCGAGATCCTTATTCACCAAAGAACAATTGATCAAATAAAAATTCATGCAGATCCATGAGCCTATATATGAAGGAATTTGAATGATAATTTACTAGGACTATCACAAGCAACATTATGCTAGCACCAGGGTAAGCATCACTGACACCAGCACAATCGCAAAAAACATTACATACACTAGAAACATGACAGGTAGCCATTACATTACATGTCAAGTAACCGTTGCATTACATGACAAGTGACCATTATATTAGCATAGGACAAACAATGACACTAGTACCAGCACAAACAATTCTCACTCTAACACTGCAACATGCAATACTGACACTAACAAAGACAGTAAAATAATACTGACACTAACACCATCACAAACATACTGACACTAGTACCTCACAAACAATACTCACACTAGCACCAGTACAAAAATATTGACTCTTGCAACAGTACAAACAACACTCACACTAGCACTGGTACAAAAATATTGACTCTTGCAGCAGTACAAACAACAGGGCAGTGCACTCAATATTTGCAGCACAGTAGATGAGTTGATGCAGTCACTTTTTGCAGACATTAGTCCACTTGCAGAATAATAAAGGCCTGCCCATCGGCCCCTGCCAGGGGTTAGGCTCCCTTCCCCGGTCCCACACCCGACACACTGAGTTTCACGTCACACACATATGCCCAGCCACATACGCACACTGAGTTTCATCATCACCATCATCATCATCATCGGAAGAGCAGCTACCTGGATTTGCTGATGCCAGTCAATTGGTTCTTCTTTGATGGAGATCTCAGATAGCCCCTCATTGTCTTCTTCACTCTTTATGACTGTGGCCTCCAAAAGATCTAGTTGTTTTGCTTCAAACAAATGAAATAAAAAATTATTTCCAATGATCAAACAATTTGAATAAAAAATAAATAATTTGATGAGGAAATGATGAATTTTTCTTATCTCAAAACAGTATGGATCAGTCCTAAGCTTATACATAAAAATACTATAACCCATCATATGAAATTCCAACAAACCAGGAAAGGCATCATTATAGAACTATCTACCATTTATAATGTAAAATACAATAGTAAAATCAATGTTTTCAATGAAATGCATATACATAACTGAAACATAAAAAGCAGCTTGCAAAAAAATTATTCCTATGTCAAGTTAAAGAATAAAAAATTAAACTAGGGTATGATTTATTGCAATAATAGTAGAAACATAATTAGCATAACTGTAAAATTTAATTAGGATTAATATCAAATTCATGTTAAAGCCTCACCTTTTGATTCCGCAGAAATGAGTCTTTTTCTACACCCTCTAGTCAGCCTCTGACCGATGTCATGGTTGGCATAGAATTCTTGTACCTCATTATCCGACCCTTTGGCAAATATGATGGGAACTTGCTCCATGTTTGTTACAGATCACTTGCACAAGTAATTCAAAATGATAACTCAAGCAAACGTCAGCAAACAAGCACCGAGATAAAGATTGTACTTTGGAAGCAACTATGGCATCTGTGAATGAATTTAGTATTTTTAAAAATGATCGTTATTCATTTTCCGCACTTAAAATCTTACAGAGTTATAAAAAAGTATGGCAACATATACTAGCATATAAGTAACACATACAAATTAATTAATATCTATAATCCATTTAAGAATTAGATTGATCCTGTATTGGAAATAAATTTCATGACAAGCTTTTGCTTGAATGGAGGATTTTTAAAAGCAGAGCAATGTCTGCAAATTAAGGTTTGACTGAGCCTTAAATTCTAGCTATTGAAGTTCCACAGAGCCCTAATTCTAGAAATTAGGGTTCCACTGAGCCTTAGTTCTAGAACCATTGCTTATTAAGCATTTTCTTGTGTACTACTTGAAATGTTTCATTTGCAAAAACTCTATCCAACAACTAAAATGCTATTCAACCAAATTAGAACCTACCATATACATAAAACAATCACATGCTGAAAGATTGAGGGCTTGTGAAATTGGAAATTTCAGTTGACAATTCAGCAAAAAAGTTTTTGAATGATTGAAAAATTCTTAATAAAATATAATATTTCATTTCAATTATTGTAAATGAAAGTTAAACAATATACTGGAATACAACTTTAGAATTTTTTCTTTGTATCAATTTTTTATGAAAGTAATGATATTCTATTTAACTGATTTCAAATGAGAACTCATTAAACATACTGATTCATCTTCATTTCAAATTTTAAAACTACTCAAAAAGTTAGTTTGTGATATTCAATCTATCATCCAGCATTGCAATTCTTCCTCTTTCTTCTGTTAAGATTTTCTTTGTTTGCTACTAATTTCAGTGCAAAAGGAAGTTAAACTAAAAATTAGGGCCCACTTCAGTTGAAGCCTTTATTATACCCTAAACATATTTCCTAATAATCACATAGCCTACAACATGACAGATCTTCCAAACTTATTTTATAAGCCAAGTTAGTGTATAAAATTCTGTCAGTTTCGTTGCTCAAGTTCATCAAGTTCAGATATCAATAGACAGCATAACTTGGTCATCAGCAGTCTAATATGACAATTTGAAATAATCTAATGCTTTATATTTTGATTATTTTTGAACCTTATATTAACATATTTTCTTATATTTTTAGTCACTGTTTATACTTAGTCTCACTTTTACCTGTGCACACTTGCCAAATACAAAAAAGTAGCAGCACTTTCACCAGTTATTCACCATTCCGTTCATTGACATACACTAAATATTGAAATTTTTTATACATCCAAATTACTGTACACTAACAATGGTTGTTGTTGGCATTATTAAGGAATAACAGACGGCTTCATTCCTCAATCCTGACTGAAAATCAGCAGTATAGTGACACTTCAGCCAAGGATCTAGTCAAACAGTGTCCGAGGCTACATCCGCAATGACGGTACATGGAATCCAAACCAGTGTTAACCTTTGCAGCGTCTTGTGAACTTCCAAGAAAATTACAATTCTGAATTAACTAATCGAGTACCTCACTCATTAATAGAAGACTAGTGCGCATTGTATAAAATACTATTTCCTAAGATTGATAATGTTTTCTACTGTTAGTTTTGATATTTTGCGTGAATTTTAAAAAGTTTGGTTGTATATTCTGAGTTCAATAGTTGTGGCATAGACATTTCTATTACTCTTTTGCCTTTTCTTCAACTCTTAGTACCTTACTGAATGAATATTGTGCAATTTATCCAACGTTAACTCTTATTTTAGCAACACCTGAGCCTTCTAAATTGCTGTTCATCCAACGTGCAGCTACAACCACAGTCACTGACACGAAATTCAGAGTCTCCACGCTTTAGTGATAAAGAACCTTTATTTATTCCAACACATTTTACCGTTGTGTTTTAAATGCCTTGCAACTACTGGTGTGGCGGGGGATGTGAGGAATGAGTGGCTTAAACTTCCTTTTCCAAGGGTAGTACTCTGCAGTCGCGTGAAAAGCCCCACCTGAGCCGAGGCTCGAACCCTGCCCCTTCCGGCTGTGAGGCCATCACGCTCACCACTACACCATGGAGCCACAAATCTTCTTCTACATTTTCTTCTTCTGTAGAGACATCATCATCTGTTGCAGCACAATACATCGAATTGTCTGCTGAATCTATGTCAATGGTCTGTGAAGTTCGGAGTGTGTGAGGCAGTAGCAATGACGGACAA
>VOMN01141274.1:0-22942 GCA_014899125.1 Orchestia grillus
ATCAACTTTTGCTCAGATACGTAAGTGTATATCTACTCCGTTGATTATGATCAACATTTTCCGGAGACCAATCTTCCTGCTGGGAAGCGAAGTTTTGTTAAGAAAAATAAAACCAGCCAGCAGATAAAAACAATTTCTTTTCAAGCTTTCGATGTTTTCAAAAATTAACTTCAGGCAGGAACATCTAAAATTCAAATTTCAAAATAAACATGAGTACGAAAATTTTGTATTCTGGATACGGGACTCTGGATACAATCCCTTGATAAGTTAGCATAACATATACTTTCAAAGAGAAGGTTCTTTTTTTTTGTGAGAGCCCCTGTACGCATAACATAGGCCGCCGGCCGAGGCTATAACATAGTTTCAGACATATATGGAAGCCAACTGAGGCAGAGGAACACAGACGTGAGTTTTGTCTTCATTATGTTAGAGCACGCGCACCGTCCGCCTCGTGACTAGTGAGTGTGGTCGGTATAGAGGAAGCCTCTCACGAAAATGTGTAGCTCACTTTATAACATCGATTATTCGCCTGATATTAGGAGGATTTTAGCTCATCTAGTCTCGTTAAATGCACAGCTGAGTCAGGGTGTCGTATTCATTTTATCTTTCTTCTGTAACTGCGGTTTGATATTAAGCGAATCATTGATATTCGTAAGCGAGCTGGGCAGTTTTGTGCGACACATTATGAATACGCACATATTGGTACAAACAGGTTCTCTCTTTTAGACATTCATACATGTATCTTTTGCTAAGAAACATCGAAGTTGTGGGTGTACTATTTCTTCAATGGAATTTTTCCATGATCAGATTCCTTCTCAAGTCTATCCGCACTCAGTTGGATGATAAATTGATAGACGATGTCGATAAGGAATGCAGTAATAAGGTGCATCGGATCACGTGTTTGGATATCACATGTTTGAGTCATTCTCTAAGTCCTCTTATTCCAAAAGAAATAATGGAAAATAACCATAATTCCTACGAAACTTTACTTTTGCATTATGATTGTGTTATGCATATATGTTACTGGTATTGTGCAAATTTATTCCTGGTATTGCAAGCATTTATTACTGGTACTTTACAAATTTATTTCTAGTATTATACACATTTATTCCTGGTATTACATGCATTTACTACTAGTATTATACATATTTATTACTGGTTATGCACTGGACGAAGGCTAATTCGAAAATTCATTGACTTGACCACTATAACAAAGTTTTAACATTCAAATTATTTTATTTTTATTTTGTTCAGTTAAGAATGAATGAGAAATAAAGGCTTTAACGCAAGAGCAAGACAAAATAAAATTTTGCTACATGATGTCCAGGATGTCTTCTAGAAATGAGCTCATTGATTTTGAATATTAGTAATTTCATGGATCAATGAGACCGTTTTATTTTATCTACTAGCAGATGGACAGCGCCAAAAAATGTCAGGACAAATCATATTAATTTCTTAAGATGCTCTCATATTTACGGTAAATCTGACGTGGAATATTGTTATTTGCTGTATCACTGATACGGACTGCCTTCTTTGACAGTCTCGCTGATCATGTAGTTAGAAATACGGGATCGGGAATTTTTTCCTATCTAAATCCTTAAGAGCGTAACAAAGATCAAAGATCTGACGGACAGACCAAGCCGGCAACTCTGGGCTGTTATTATATAGTGGGATTCTGACCATCATCAGAGTTAATTAAGCCGCTTTATGGTCATCACATGTGCCAATATCACATAAGAGATACGGCATTGTACATCGATGGGTACAATTTTCGCTGACATCCTGTTTATTCTACGACGGGAACTGTGTGCTTTTCTGTGCATCAAAACACTAAAATTCGTTATACGCGACTTATATTCATTCGTCTTGCTTGTTCTGCCTTAGAGGTGTTGTCTATTATTGGTACATAATTTCTGCTTTGCCGTACCTTTTGATATTTGTGCACTATTTTCGGAGATTTGTGCACTATTTTTGCCATATAGATTACCGTGAAAACTACTAGCATATTCTTGCAGTGTTGAGGCGATCTTTTGAAAGTTTTATGGTTTTGTACTGTGGCTGAAGTGAAGTAGGTCATATTCTCGTACGAGCATTCCGTGTGATTGTGTCTCTTCACCGTGATAAGAGGATAATGAAAAATGTACGTACTCGCTATAACTTTTCAGCTTCACAAACGTCGCGTTATTTTGTGTTCTGCTCCAGCGCTCCACGCGTGAATGCATCAGGCTGCTGAGTGGAAAGCGTACCTTATTATTAAGAACTCGCACTGTTGCAGGGTTGGCTTTTGGTAGTTCTTCGCAGCGATGGTAGTTTTCTGACGTATTCTGGCAGTTTAGCGCAGATATTATCGCTGTGGGGGAGAAATTGACTCGCGGCTGCATGCAGATCCCGGCAGTGTAAAGGGATCTTTTCGGTTCGTCTTCAAAAATGTAAAAAAATGATAATGAATCTAAAAATTGATAAACTGATGCATGCGTTTCCCTGTTCCTAAAACCAAAGATCAAAATTTAATTATACTGACAAATAAATCATGATAAATTACGTTACATTAACGAACCAAATCGTCAAGGGTTGAGAGGTCGCTTCATAGCTCTCTCATACATAAATGAGGGCACCCATAGACCTACAGAAGAAGGGGACAAAAAAACACACTTTAAATTTAAACACATTCACTATTGTAACGTCACGGGAAATCAAATTTGCAAAATACATGGAAAACACAGACACAAGTTAAGGACGAAAAGGCACTGGTCAACTGGTAAGCACAAAGAACATAGAAACACCGCGCGTCTCTTCAACATTCGAATCCGATCACTTCTCAAAGTGCCCTCGCTGCACCGCACTGTCCGCATTCATGAGGCTAAGGTCTGGAACCTATCGAAAGTCGGTAGATCCCAGACCTTGTCGATATGTCCCAGGCGTTAGCCCCTCGGATTTCTTTCTTCGAGGGCACCGTAAAGACAAAGCGCCCGCAGGGACGCCCAGGACCGCCATGGGACTCGGGGCAGCCCCAGGGCGTGAATCAGTGAAACTAGATAAAACTGCTCCAGTATTTGTTCATATTTCGTTTGGAAGTTCGTAGCATTGAAGTTGAAATTAACGGCAGGGATTACAGACACATCATGGCACAGCTGAGGTCATCTACTGACGCAGCATGTCAAGGATCTCGGATACAAGTGACAAATTCTGATGGTATGAATACATACAAAATTCTGATGGCCAGGACCAGTCCACGGTCGGTGTGGGGGGGCGGTAGGACCCCCCCATAGTTAGTTAGTGTTAGTGCTGCGCAGCCAGAAATGTACACCACGAAATGAGGGTCATGTCGAATATGGGCTGTAGAATGGAGAAGTTAAGTTTCAAGACTCCCATGTTTTGATGAGATGTTATAAACATAATAGGCTTGTTATGAGGAAAGTTGTGTTAAATTCTTGAAGAAATGAGACCTATCGGAATTCTCGGCCCGTTTTTTTAATCACCCTGCAATTTTTCAGTGATTGACGCACTGTTAAGAAACGACCGTGGGCAGATTTCATTCGTTCTGACATGCCATTCTCCATTTACTTTACCTTTGCATAACTTTCCGAAAATTTATTTTCAGATTGTGTTGGCTTCTGTTTTGCTTCAGCCGTTTTGCGTAGGGTAATAAGAATTAGGCATACCTGATACTGATCAATCCCTGTGAAGCTTTTCCACTCACGTGACCGCACCTCATGATGGACGTCCCAACCTACGTCGAGGGCTTCCACGACGTCGAGAAGATGAAGCGCCTCAAGTACTCTCGATTGGGCCACACGGGTGAGATGTTATTTGTGTCTTTTGTGTCTTTTTAGTTTAGGGGTGCTGGCATTCCTCCACGTCATTTGCTACGTCAGGTTTTTCCTTGCCCTGTTTGTACTCACATTTAACTAACTCCTTCCCAGGCGAAGACGAGTCAACTCGTTCTGACCCCATTAGAACTCCTCAACTTTTAGCGAGCAAACTCTCCAAATTTTCGATTTTAAATGTAAAAACTTGAGATGAGTTAACTCGTCCTTCCTTGAGCTCTCCCGATACAAACCTACCATTTCCGAGTATACAAGCATACCAACAGGTAAAATTGCAAAAATCACCTGAACGCGCTCGGCAAAAACATGCCGGAGAAATGATATTACACGAGAATATTGAAACATACTCTTACTTACTATCATATTTGTGTTCGAATTTGATGCGTTCCCGTTGAGAGACTATCAATTAGAACGAGAAAGTTTATTGCATATTACATTTACTATGCGTGAAGCTCGGTATCACTGAGAATAGCACCGAATATGCAAAATCCGGCAGCAAGAACGGCCCCAGTATCCTTGGACGGCTACTCAAGTACCAAGCCCTCAGACGAATTTCATATGAATAGATATTTTATCCGGCGATCATGTTTAGTGAGTCTTGAAATTGTAGGAAAAAATTATCCATGAACTGCCATACAGTGCGACTGTCTCCTGCTTCTCCAGATATGTACCCTACTCTCTACTAGTCGTTCTTGAAGAAGGGCCAATTTTTTTATTTTTGATCTGTAAAGATTATCATGCGGTTGTGAAACGTTTATGACCGGTCTATAATTCACTTACATTACCACGATGTTGAGTAGCCATTGTCAGCGAAATGTTATCGATAATTTTTATGCAATTGTACAGTGATTCAATGCTCAGTTTTTTTATCACTTAATAGACTGTGTGATCAATTACTATTGAAGCATAGCTTTATCGTTTATTAAGTACGGGTCACAGCTGAACATCGTAATTTTTACACCTAGAAGCGCACATTCGAGCAGGCACTCCATCGTCTTAGACATGATCTGCAGTGATCGATGATTTAGCGGTAAATCAAACGGCAATAAATGTTTGTTCAGCTCCTTTCCAAGGATAACATCCAGGACAACGGTATAACCATAGAGCTCAATTATTATTCTTGTTTTATTAGAGCTTGGAGAGAAGTACGCGCTACATACAGCGCTTCATACAGCGATGTGTACGTCAATGCACGTCACGTACGGAGCCCTGCGCAAGACGTACGTTAGCAGTGACGCACGTAGACTCTTTGGGGCCGCAATAATTATGCGAGGACCGTACGACTGCGCCTTGACGAGACTTCTGCTTTGTGCGTTGTTGTTTCTGAGAGTGTGACGCTCAGAGAAAAATGTGAGTTTCGAACACGTGCGCTATGTGCGTTGCTGTGTCGCTGTCATGTGCTTTGTGAGACCTGTGCCAAGTTTATTGTATGTCATTTTTTTCACCTACGTGTGTGTCTTTGATTTCATGTTATTGAAACACGAGAAGCATTGGTAGCTTTATTGTGCAGGATGAAGAGTTCAACGTCGCCAGTGACTAGACTAGACTAGAGCGTGTATGAGGGGCGTGGCAGGGAGCTGCATGTTGTTAATATATGCTTCGTGTTTGTGTTACAGGCACAAAAATAATTCGTTTGTGTGCATGACGAATACGGAGAACATGATGTGACTTGGCATGCTTCCAGCGAATGTAGGTGAGGAGGTAGACAGGTGAGGAAGTAGAGAGGTGATGAGGTAGACAGTTATGCATGCCATCTTCAGGCAAACTCATCTACCGCATCTACGCGCTGTGCGTCAGCGCATGAACCCCCCCCCCCAGCGCGGCATGGCAGGACACTTGCTATGACGCAGTCAAACGAGATAAAACTGCTCCAGTATTTGTACAGATTTCGTTTGGAAGTTCGTAGCATTGAAGTTGAAATTAACGGCAGGGATTACAGACACATCATGGCACAGCTGAGGTCATCTACTGACGCAGCATGTCAAGGATCTCGGATACAAGTGATAAATTCTGCTAGTATGAATACATACAAAATTCTGATGGTCTGAATACATACAGACTCCGCAGGCCAGGATGTCCGGCTCTCAAGTGCAGAATAGTCACTTTTAAAATATTCAG
Source organism: Orchestia grillus (assembly GCA_014899125.1). Classification (NCBI taxonomy): domain Eukaryota; kingdom Metazoa; phylum Arthropoda; class Malacostraca; order Amphipoda; family Talitridae; genus Orchestia; species Orchestia grillus. The sequence continues at coordinate 5,946 of VOMN01141274.1, forward strand.
GCCAACGGATAATCTCTCCCTCTAATTGTTCCATTAATTTTTATGTTTTATTGAATCTGCTCGTAATTTTGATTTTATTTTGAGATTTTTAGATTAAAATTATCTGAAGTATAAAAGGATTTTTAGTTACTTCAAAATTGCCCAGTAGAATGATAAAAACTCTGCCTTGTGTTGGTTCCTATCGCAACCTATCAATTTTGTTGAATTGCGAGTGTTGATGTTGAAATTGGAAATGGAGCAGCGAACACTTCCATTAACCTTCAATGAAGTCGCCTTTTGCAGCGCTGCTTAGCCGTTTTACTGAGCATCTGAGGCACGTAGAAACGCATTCATGAGTTCATGTGTGTTTTTTCATTATTGCATGGAGATTTTTTCGTGTGATGTATTCAAGAATTTTAAAAATATATACGTTCAGCTGATCGAAGGTAAACATCTGTGTAATAGTTATACAAGGTGGTTATACAGGGTTATACAATAGTTACACAGGGTGGCCTGTCAGGAACTTTTCCTTTTAATTAGGATAACTTAATTGTGTATGATTTCATATAACTTGGTATCCTGTTTACTCGTCAGCTCAAGAGTCAGTTATGTCCTTTGATCCACTTCGTAGTGTTTGCCCGTCGGCATTTTTTCCTGAACTTGCCCTCAGTTAAGTGTATCCAGGGCTGCAAAGTAGCATGGATACCGGCAAATCAAACAAAAGTCGCAGTTTTGTACAGAATTTGTACCAGAAGACTCCGCGAAAAACAGGCGGAAAGTTTGCGCCATATTTTGGTATTTATGCTACAAAAGTGGAACGAAGACCAGGGCATGTGATTAATTTTTATTTCGCGAGATGAATACTCACACATTTTTCTAAAATTTCTGTCAGTTTTACTGTTCCTATAATTCCGTACGTTCCTTTAAGACTAAAGGCTCTTTCTCATGGTTGTTTCGAAGATATTCAATTATGAATAGCGGAAATTAATTTTTCACGATGACAATAAATCTTTAAGATAAGAACTAATGATCAGTAATGATGATGAAGTATTAACAATGACAGTGTTAAAAATGGTACACAACTTTGCAGACATGATGGTGAGCCACATCAGTCTGGGGGGCTGCTCGGCGGGGGGCGAGTACGGGCCTGTGGACGAACAGCAGAGCATCGCCACCATCGTCGACGCTGTGAGGAGCGGCATCAACTTTCTGGACACGTCTCCTGCCTACGGCTGTGGCCGTGGGGAGGAGATCTTTGCCGAGGTGCGTTGAGGTCTGGACTTTGTGGGGGCCTTGGAGGCTTGTTGTCCTGCAGGGGCGGTTGTGTTCTGGACTTTGTGGGGGCCTTTGTGGCTTGTTGTCCTGCAGGTGTGTTGAGTTCTGGACTTTGTGGGGGCCATTGTGGCTTGCTCTCCTGTTGGGGTGGCTGCGTGCGCCTTTGTTAAGGTATTTTGTTGCCAGTTTTTGATTGAGGATTGTATTCTTTTCCATTATTTGGGTATTTTTCTTACCAAATTTCTGATTCGAGATTGCTTGCTGCGAAATTATTAGTGTATCTTCATTGTCCTACATTGAAATTGTGCGATTGTACGACTGAGTTTCTATATAAATGTCTGCGTGACTTGCTTCATGAATAAAGTATTGGTATGACTTCCCCGGTCAACAATTCGCGCAAGGCATCAAGGCAGACCGGGGTGATCACCTCCGTATTCGAGGCGGCATCAGGCCTAAAAATACGAAGGGGCGGCGCAGAAGTGTCCAATTTGGGGCAGGCATCTTCTGCTCCATTAAAGCCTTGACGTACAAGTTTACATCGAGGACTCCCGCTCTAGCCTGCCGTAAACGGCGGTCACGCGAGCCTGGCGGGGCTGCCCCGCACCGCCTCTGGGCCGTACAGTTCTCTGTAGCCCAGCGGTTTGTAAACTTCAGCCCGCGGGCCAAATCCGGCCCGTCAGTGTGATCAATCCGGCCAATAAATGGCTTATTGCTGTTGTTGCTGATGTCATAAGTTGGATAAATAACTTATCAAGACAACAGTAACAACTTTAAGTCAGTAGCTGTCGCGGGTCGGATAAATCCCGCTGGCGGGCCGGATTTGGCCCGTCATCCGTAGTTTGGATACCCCTGCTACAGACTATGGAGGCCGCCTGTATTTTGTCTACCATGAGCTTGCGTGGCCCCGCGCTGCCTCAGGGGCACTCAGACCTCCTTTGAATTGCTGAGGCGATCTGTCTGTCGCGGGGCCTTACTGACGTCACCACCTGCGATGCCGGACGCAATTTTTAACTGAGTAGAAATAATGTGTCTACATTTATTGAACTTGTTGTGTAGAAATACCGCGTACGTGTGACGCCTTAGGAATACCATGTTTGTTTTAGTACGACTGTGATGCTACAAGAATACCGTGTTCGTACGCCTGTGATGATACAGGAATACCGTGTTCGTACGCCTGTGATGCTACAGGAATACCGTGTTCGTACGCCTGTGATGCTACAGGAATACCGTGTTCGTACGCCTGTGATGCTACAGGAATACCGTGTTCGTACGCCTGTGATGCTACAGGAATACCGTGTTCGTACGCCTGTGATGCTACAGGAATACCGTGTTCGTACGCCTGTGATGCTACAGGAATACCGTGTTCGTACGCCTGTGATGCTACAGGAATACCGTGTTCGTACGCCTGTGATGCTACAGGAATACCGTGTTCGTACGCCTGTGATGCTACAGGAATACCGTGTTCGTACGCCTGTGATGCTACAGGAATACCGTGTTCGTACGCCTGTGATGCTACAGGAATACCGTGTTCGTACGCCTGTGATGCTACAGGAATACCGTGTTCGTACGCCTGTGATGCTACAGGAATACCGTGTTCGTACGCCTGTGATGCTACAGGAATACCGTGTTCGTACGCCTGTGATGCCACAGGAATACCACCTGTGCCCCTCTACAGTAGTCTCTACCTTGCAGGCACTGAAACAACTCCCGAGAGAGGCGTACTACATCTCCACCAAGATCGGCCGCTACAAGACGACTTGGTACGAAAAGTTCGACTTTTCGGCCGAAAGAACATTGGAGAGCATCGATGAGAGCCTCAACCGCCTGGGCATTGACTACGTCGACCTGCTGCTTGTTAACGACCTCGAGTTTGCCGTCGACACGCAACAGATCGTCAAGGAAACGCTGCCGGCCCTGCAACAGATAGTCCAAAAAGGCAAAGCCAGGTTGATGAGGCTGTCTGCCCGAATTTCACTTGTCTGTCTTTTTAAGGGTTGAAACCATAGTTTCCTGTTTTTTGGGATAAAAACAGAGTGAAAATAAAATTTAGACGTTAGAACTTACCTTCTGTGGTCAGGTCAAAGAATTTTCACCCTAGCTTACTTCAACGTAATACCTGTAACCAATATAATACCAGTAACAATCGTAATACCAGTAACCAATATAATACCAGTAACCAACGATATACCAATAACCAATATAATACCCGTAATCACTATAATACCAGTAACTAACGTAACACCAGTAACCAATATAATACCCGTAACCAATGTAATACCCGTAACCAATGTAATACCAGTAACCAATGTAATACCAGTACCCAATATAATACCAGCATAGTGCAATAACAAAGCTTCACAGGGATGACGGGCGTTTTATCACAGTTTGCAGTAACAGCAGTCAGTAAGTAACGCAGGTCACTTGATTGGAGCGCATGTGCTACAGTGCCGGCCTTGTACAGTCTGCCTCAATACCTTCACATATATATTTATACATATATATTTTCCGCGCGATGCTGTTTTCGGTCACGTTTTTCGCTGACAGTTTGTGACGACTGTTTACGTAGTGACTGTAGAGCAGTGACTAGAGCAGTGACTGTAGAGCAGTGAGGGTAGAGTAGTGACTAGAGTAGTGACTGTAGAGCAGTAACTGTAGAGTAGTAAGGGTAGAGTAGTGACTAGAGCAGTGACTGTAGAGCAGTGAGGGTAGAGTAGTGACTAGAGCAGTGACTGTAGAGTAGTAAGGGTAGAGGAGTGAGTGTACAGTAGTGAGTGTTCAGTAGTGAGTGTACAGTAGTGAGTGTACAGTAGTGAGTGTACAGTAGTGAGTGTACAGTAGTCAGTGTACAGTAGTGAGTGTACAGTACTGACTGCAGTAGCAGGTTACCACACTTCTGATAAGTTGCATTTGTACAGTCGGACCTAAAGTACATTAGCAATGTTCGTTGTGTCATGGCAATACTAGGGGACAAGAATAACAAATTTGTGCTTATTCCACTGAAGTCAATTGGCGCAGACAAAAGCATCACTGCAGCTAACGATTCAAAATCGTAAATTTTAGCTGAACCTCTTGGAATCGATATCACAGTTTAAAAACGCTATAAAAAATAAATTCAGACTATTTCTCTCCGCCTTTCCGAATGCCCTAACATCATAAAAGATAGAAATTCATAATATTTTACTCTGGTCGTACGACTGAAGGCATAAAACTTGAGACGCGGAGCCACTCTTTTGACCCTCATTTCGTTGGCAGATACATCGGTGTGAGCGGGTACCCGCTGTCCACGCTGAGACGAGTCGTCGAGCTAACAGACGTGCACGTGGACGTGATCCTCTCCTACTGCCGCTGTACTCTGCTCGACCGGGAACTGGTGGACTACGTGCCCTTTTTTAAGGTAGTCTTCCGGCTCTGGATGCTACGAAATTACGTTTTAAATTCGGGGATATTGCATCGTGCCATGGGCAACATTGCATTGTACCACTGGCAACTCTACATTGTGCCACTGGCAATACTGCATTGTGCCACTGGCAACTCTACATTGTGCCACTGGAAACTCTGCATTGTGTCACTGGCAACTCTACATACATTGTACCACTGGCAACACGATATTTTACCACTGGCAACATCACATTGTACCACTGGCAACACCACATTGTACCACTGGCAACATCACATTGTACCACTGGCCCTCCAAGATCATGCCTCAAGGGCCTCGGGTTGGTTTCCGTCTATATTGAGGTGTGATTTTTAGCACCGCCATTGCGGTCTGGTCAACCAGCCGTCGTGGTATTCTGGCTCCGCGATCTGCTATTCATTCTTACGAAATTGTGGGAATCCACGTTTTGGCGATGATTATTTAGTTGTTACTGAAGGTATGTGGCAGCATTGCGGCATTACACAACTCATAACATGCTACACGTACGTGACGAAAAAGCATCTTTCTTACTACGCATGAGGAATTTCCCCTTCGTGTGAAAGAGAAACATGTGTTTTAATGCATTTGTTCATTCCTGTTGCGTGCAGAGCAAGGGCGTTGGCGTGATCAACTCGTCGCTGACTGCGATGAGGCTGCTGTCCTCTTCAGGTCCCCCACAGTGGCACCCCGCCGCCCCCCAGCTCAAGCGGGTGTGTCTGCAGGCCGTCGAGCTCGCCAAGGTCTGTGCGAGGTTCAGTTTTGAGTCTTAAGACAAATTAATTAAAGCGTGAGACTCAAAATTAGAATATTTGCCCTTATTAAGTGTCAAGACTCGGAATAGAGACTCAAAAGGAGAATGTCAAGACGTGAATTTGATCTTACAGCTATGTAAGTAAGATAGAGGCCGTTGCCACAAAGTGTCAACTAAAGTGTCAACACGCTGGGATCGATCAGGGAGTGTTAATTAACCAGCGTATTGCTGAGTGTTGACTCATGAGGCGGTGAAATCCTTTCTTTGAGATAATTGTTCATGTTTTGTCTATCATTTCTCATACCCGGACGAGTCAACGTGACCTATCCCTAGAAATGATCATAGTGAAGTTTACAAATTTGTTATTTCTGTGAGATGACTGGTGTTTTCTTGCTGAATGAATGAGTTTGAATGGAAACGAACTGTTCCGAATACTTGAAAATTTACTTTTTTGAAACCGGTTGTGGTGATTTGAAATTTCGAAATGAGTCATTTTTGACCCACCCGCTCTGTAGTGTTAACAAACTCCTCATTCCTGCGCACGTATGTCTACACAAACGAACGAGTACATTCACACACACATTCACACATACACACACACATCCACACATACACACACACATTCACACATACACACACACATTCACACATACACACATTCACGCATACACGCATTCACACACACACACATTCACACATACTCGAGCGAGGGCAAAGAGTCCAACATTCCCCGGTCCCCCCCCCAGAGCCGGGGGGTGGAGCTGGGCAGCCTGGCCGTGCAGTACAGCGTCGGGTGTCCCGGGATCGACACCCACCTGCTGGGGTGCGACAACGTCCCCGTGCTGGACCAGGTGTTCGAGGTGGCCACCACGCCCCCCGACCAGGAGCGGCTGCAGCTCATCGAGGAGGTGCTCAAGTGAGTCGCCGTCTGCGTCGTGTTTCAATTTATTAACTCGTAAACTGGAAGGGAAATGGGGAATACTAAAGTATTGTAAGGTATTCACTTGGAAACTGGAAGGGAAATGGGAAATTCGAAGGTATTGTAAGGACGTCCCGTGCTGGCCCTCGTGGCGAGCTCGACCATCAATTATGGCCAAACATCAGGTGGGTGCCACTTAACAATTATGGCCAAACATCAGGTGGGTGCCACTTAACAATTATGGCCAAACATCAGGTGGGTGCCACCAAACAATTATGGCCACCCATCAGGTGGGTGCCACTTAACAATTATGGCCACCCATCAGGTGGGTGCCACTTAACAATTATGTTATGCCACTTAACAATTATCAGATGGGTGCGGGCAGGTCGATCAGGAGGCTGGTCCGATTTGAGACCTTCGTGAATTCGTGATGCAGGCGCAAATTTCCCAATTCATATCTAAGGTCTCGAAAATATTCTCATGAATTAGAGCTGTCGCGAGTTTCGGCCTTCTAACGTATTTANTGTTCGTGTCCCTTGTTTCAATTGAGAGGCGACCTCGAGCACTGCTGACGGCCGTGCAGGCTGGGGGTCCGTCCAGGTGGAGAGCGGGATGGTGGTTGACAGTTGCCGGTGTTGCCCAAGTTAATTAATAATTCAATCGTGTTTAGCAGCGGCCGATACTTGAAAAGTTAATCATTGAATCGTGTTTTTACCTTTCACACTTTTGAAAGTTAATCATTTAATCGTGTTTTTACTTTTCAAGCTTATGAAAGTTAGTCATTTAATCGTGTTTCACAACTTTTAAAATAATGTTTGTTATTTAGTCGTGTTTTACGTTNTTAGTCTTGTTTCACAATAGTTAATACCAACAAAGTGAACCATTGTCACCCGCGTCGTACAAATGCACGTGTGCCGCCCCAGGCTGCTGCAGACAGTGCGGGTGAGGCACTGGGAGGGTGCCGAGATCGGTGACTACCTCAACGCCCTGGCGCTCTCCAGCAAACCTCCTGACGCAGTGAAGCGCTACAGCGGCAACGTGCAGCTGCTGCAGGAACAGAAGACGACCTAAGAAGCAGGCCTGGTCGGCTGGTCCAGCCTTCTTAGGTGCGAGACTCCAGGCGGGTTGACGGTCGAGGCCGTGCTTGAATGATGTGGTAGCAACTTCTTCCTGAAAACGGTGCTTCTGAGGTAAACTGTCGAAACATCTACTGGGTTTTATTATGTTGAAGGCAAATCCGCTGACTGTTTTTAAGTCGTAAATTTTCTTTCCCAGGTTTTCGGGCTATTAAACACAGCTCGCTTTCAGGGGTGACAAAACGTACTATCGTTGGAGCTAAACATCCCCGTATCTTATCTACCAAAATTGCCACACGGTAAATATGTATATGTATAGTCATGAAATTGATCCCTGAACATACGTTAAATGAAAATGGTCGTCATTTAAATTATTGCTGGACTCAACAGTAAGCTTCGCAAATTGAACATACCTGTTGATCGAATTTGGATTAGAGTATTAATAAAAGCCTTCTGGAGTAAAAGTGGGATTCGTAACGTAGTATTTTCGAAGAATTAATTTACATTTAATGGTTAGTGAACTCGACACGATAATTGACTAAAGATATTTAAATATTTTATGTGATATTATTAGCATGCTCTTTCATCTAAAATTCTGCAGGGTTTCTTAAATTCTGATAATCCTGGCAGTCAAATCTCCTAATAAATTAGTTTTATTAGTTTTTCTACCAAGTCTTCCGCTCTCGAGTGCGTTCTCAATTGAAACATTTAACGTGCGTCCCTTACATGGGATTGGAAGTCAGAATATAACATTATGGAGAAACGCTCTGCTTACGGGTGCGAAAGTTTCAGTGATCTATATTATGAAACAATGCCCGATGATTATAGGTTCATGGTGGCCCAACAGGAACTGGCGCTTTTAATTAGGATACCAAATTTTAATGGAAACCATGTAGGTGTTCTATTTACTCGTGAACCCAAGGGGCAGTTACTTCTGGGCCACCCTATGTGATTAAAATTTTCATGCTACGATTTGTTTACCGCGCTTAATAATTAAATAATAGAAAATCCCCACGGCCGTGTTCCTAATCACTGAGACTGTGTCAGAGATGGCAGTCCGTATCAGTGATACAGAAAATTACCTCATTTCAAGTGAGCTTTACCGCCTTTTTTGACCCAGTTGACGTTTCAACAATTTATCCAACCATGTAGATGGCTCCAGGGCGTCCCTCAGTCTATGTAGTGAATTAGAAATGATGCTTGTGTCAACGCTAGTCCAGCACAGGGACATCTTAGTGCATCTTAACTCTACGTAGCACCCTGTTGATCCCAGGCAACAAAACCTCTGTCTCAGTACGTGTTTAAAAATAAATCGTTCTAAATCAGAAATGAAGCAGCACTCGTTAGAAACGAACATTTCTTTCTCTAATTTTTATTTGAACGACGGCACGATAAATGCCTCGTCTCAGCACAGTCAAGGACTGGTTATTATACAACAATACCATGTATTGTGTATGTTTGAATCAAAACTGTGTGCCATGTAGGTTTAAGGCTGTAGTGTTGCCAGAAGTACGGCGTTGTCGTTTTCGTTAAGGTTGAAAAATAACTCTTGTTCTAGTCTATGAAGAAGGAAAAAGACTTGGAGGAGAAAGACGTAGAAAAGAAAGACTTGGAAGAGAAAGACGTGGAGGAGAAAGACTTAGAAGAAAATTGGAGTAAAAGTCTTCGGAGAAAAAGACTGTGTAGAAAAAATAACTCTTGTACCCATGTATAAAGAAAGAAAAGGGACCTAGCTACTTTGCGCTAGGCCTGCTAGCAATACAGCTGTCGAGCACGAGCAATACTGAGTGGTTGCCTTCAAACTAACAGGGTAGTTGTATAGTTCACAGAACTCAAGTTAATCTGTACACTAGAAATCCTTTAGACCTAGTTTCGCTTTTTGCTTCTATCTACTTAGACGACAGGCTGTGTGAATTGTTCGAAAAAAACTACATAAATATTCGTAGAGTTTCGCTGGTTTAGGGAATGTCATACCTCAATGGAAGGTCACCGGCGAATATGTTGGCGGTGAAGAAAATGATTCTTAAAAGTATAGATTTCGACCATGATGGTGTTAATAGTAACCGGCTAATCAATTACTTTCGTGGGACGTCGTTAGGCCTGTTTTAGTAGATGGTGTTGCGTGCAGTGAACTGCGCTGTGGCGTGCAGTGCATCACGCTAACCACTACACCATGAAGCCATTAATCAAACTCATTAAGTGAAGGCTCCGTCAACAGGCAGCTGATATCACGGACGAGTGGAAGTTTCTTTTGTATATAAGTCAATAGAGCTTTGTATAAATACGCTAACTAATGATACTGATTTGAAGCCGTTGTGGAAGTTCCTTCATATTATTCTTTATCATCTTTGCTCGCTTTCTATGTCGGGTGTTTCACTTAAATGTATATCTCAATTTATGTATAAAATACAGTGATGTATCGTGGATACATGTTACCGACCGAGATAATATGGCTCCGCCATTTTTGCGTTTCACGAGATTAGGTGAGCTAAAATCGACCTTAATGTTAGGTAAATTATTAATTATTGATAGTCTAAAGCTTAGTGTACGTTTTTGTGAGACGCCCTTCGTAGAATCGGTACGTACATTTACAACGTTGTCTCTGAAAGAGCTTTCCTAGCCATATTCTGAGTTTATTCGCGAAATCAGTTGGTAATATCTCATATCTCTCAGATTTAATTTTAAGCTGCAGATCACTTGGATTTGCGCCTGTAAATATTATCAGGCCGTAGTGTGGATACGGTTTCATCGCCTGAGGTGATGCAAGGCGAATTTTTGGGGTATGAAAGATGAGCTTGAAAAATAAGTGACGGAGAGTTGCTTCTTTCTCCTTCCCTTTTCCTTGCACAATCAGCTTTTGAAAGCAAGCTTTTCGTGTTGCAAGCCCAGTCATGCCAAGTTGATCACACGATGAAAAATTGTTCAATTCCCACTCGTTGACTACTATGTTAGACGATGGGCATACAGCGTATTAGGTTTTTTTATATTGTTTTCTTCTGATTTTGACAGTATTGGATTTTTTCTTGCTCTGTTCCTGCTAAATCTTGAAAAGGGTCAGGATACACAAAACACAAAGTTATTCCGTGTGATGAGCGAAGAAATTGATTTTCAAGATGTTTTCTAAGATTCTTATTTTCTTGATCACCTACTCAACTGACCGTGCATGTGAGTTAGCTTCTCTTGTATTTAAAAGTATCAAGTCCTAACTATTTCATCCTCTAACAGAATTCTGCAATTCTACTCAAACATTTATACATACATCCATCCATACGTGCATATATGCGTACATAAATGCACTTATAAACCCATTCATTCATATATGCATGCATACATATATACACACATACATAGACACCTGCGTACATACATTCACACATATTCACACAAATACACTACCGTTTCTGCTACTGTGCATGTCCAGAGTACGATTGCAATAACTATGGCAGAGATCTTCTGCCCCATGAGGTCTGTGTCGACTGAAATAGTAAACAAATATGAAGACGGATGTGGAGCTGGGCAAGTCATATCGAGTAGTGTGCGTTAGTACGTGATGCCAGCTGGTGCTCCAGTTGTAGTATGTCATTGTCCTTGTACTATGTAGTATGTGTAGTCCATGTTGCCATGTAGGACGTTTCCCTAAGTAGTTGTGTGTTGGTTACCTTAGTTGAGAAATATTTTCTTGTTCTCAGATTGTTTAATAAATTACCTAATTATGTTCAGTTATATAATGTATATACAGTGCTCTATGTGGGAGACGGCTGTAGAGCGGTTGTTTGCTGGGACCGATCTAGCGCTCTATCTTGGGCTCGACTAGACTCGTATCTGGGCCGTGCCAGACGTACGATGCGTCAACAGACGTGAGCCCTTTTAGTCCCCGTGTTTTTTCCTTTTCACCGAACACTTGCAACGTGGTCATCACGATTGAACTCCGCTTCATTGACCCAAGTGAAGAGGTCCCAGGGAGCCTCAGACCATAGAGGGATTAAGGACAACAGCTGCTGAATGCATTTCGACATCAGGTCACTTGTTGTTTTCCCTCGAGAGATGAAGGAAACTTCTGATACCTTCTTGACTCGCCAGGTTTCAAATCGAAATATGTACAGAAATTTCTGGGTAAAAATGGTAAAATCGTGTGCCACTTTCTCTGTGCATTGTATGGTATTTCTGTGGTCTAAAACCGTCATTTTGCAGTTTTAAAGGAGTCCTAAATTTCGACACGTTCAAGCAGTTTTTTTGTGTACGAGTGAGAAACTACTCGGTCAGGCTGATGTTTGCAATCATTTCTTGATCTTGTCAGTGTATGTGAGAATGTTGAACAATAAATAAGATGTAATATCGAGCCTAGGCATTTTTCCCTCAAATCACAGAACTGGCTTTTTCTCCGAGGCTCAATGTGTCATTAGTGTGAGATGGCGACTGTCTCAGATCTCCCTCGTAGCTCTTGCCGGCCAACACAAGTACAAGACCCAATATGCAACTATTGAATACCTTTCCTCCCACCCTCTCTCTCATAGGAGAATCCCTCGGCTGTTAGAAGTAATCGAACCTTGTACTTGGGTAAGGGTGTCGTTTAGGAGGCATGCTGGTCGTCTTTTCCTTTAGGAAGGCCATTCACTCAACCCTAAAATGGCAATGGTACAATATTTTACTCTTTTCACGAGCCTGCTGCCAGCATTCCCTAGAAAGTTTTCAGTCTTATTTCAGGTATTCGTAAAGACGAACAATAACAGAAACAATTAAGACGAGTTCGTTTTCCGATAGCTGCAATCTTGTAGCATAAATAAATTGAACGTTATAGGGTCAAACACTGTACTGGGCCAAAAAATCATCACCTCGTGCAAAATATTAAATAAACTTACATTTCAAAGAGTTATAAATCAATAATTTCCTAACAAGTTCATCATTCGAAACTAAAGTAAGTCGTACTTTGGAATGCTTGGAAAATCATATCTTCAACTTCGCTTTTCAAATAAGTTTCTTGATACTCAAACGAGAAATAAAGTTTTGTGTTGTGTTAAATAAGTCTATCTAGTGGCAGGATCTTGTGTATGAGGATTGGGAGCTGATCAAATTATCTCGACTTGTACTCTCTCGAACTTCTTTTGTGAACCAATCTATACGACCCTGATGTTTTTTTTAATACTTAGCGTGTCTCAATATTCTCATGACTCTACATTTCGTTAGTGTTTGTTGTGAGCTTTTTTGGGCGACTGTAGGACGTGCCTTGTAGAACTTGTATTCTCTCACCATTCTGCTCAGGACTGGCGTCCTTGCTCCTGACAAAACCTCTAGTCCCTCTTCGTTCTTCCTTTGATGTTATCCCAATTACTTACATCTTTTGACCCTCTTCTGGCAGTTGATTTAAGCACTTTATTATACAACGGCACTGACAATAATATGTATGTTTAATTTGGAGGACTGCTGCATATCTCAAAAAAGCTTAATTTATTGAGTTTCCTCGAAGTTCAATATTACAGCGATTGGGAACAAGAATACATGATAATCTATCTAGTGGTTTACTGACGTCAAAAATATAGAATAATATCCAAGCTGGAAATTGGGGCCTACTACCTCTGGCGAGAAAAGGTGCAATTTATTCTGGACGGTATTTCCCCCGTCCTGTCGTACAAGTAAGGCGGGATGTACTCGGCGTCGGGATCGGTTGTCGAGGTGGGTTGTGTCGTAGGAGTGGACTTGCTGATGACAGTTGATGTCAGTCTAGTGATAGTGGTAGAAGGAGTCGTATTAGTGGGGTTGTCTGGCGTCTTTTTGGTGGTTGTCATCGGTACTCCGGGAAAGGGTGGGAAGACCATGCCGGAGTCCACCTTCTTGGTAGTCGTCGAGATAGTAGAAGGAAAGGGTGTAGTTCTCGATGGAGTTGCTGCTGGATTGTATGGGGAATGGTAATGGTGAATAGGGTAGTACCCATGGACCTCAGGATAGTATGGATGAAATGGTCCGTGTGGAACGAAAGCAGGAATGCCACCGGGGATATGAGGAACATATCCAGGAAAGCGATCGTATTGAGTATGCACAGGCGGTGTATTGGACGAGCTCCAGTCTTGCCAACGATGTCTATGACTATGTTTCTTCTTCTTATTCTTCTTTCTTCGATTGCTCCGTTCTGGCCTTCTTGCATCTTTGATTTCTTTGGACGACGGATTCTTTTTTCTTCGTGTTTGTTTGCCGCGCTTTAACGAAGCGAGAAGAGGGTGTCTTTTCTCCTGGAAGGAAAACGTAGATCAGTTTCTGGTATTTATAGGTGGAGCAGTACTGAATAAATCAAGGATGGAAAATTTGATTTTCAGTAAGTGGTTGAACTGAAAACGCTCATCAGCAGCTGCTATGAAAACTAGAAATCTAGAGATATTTTATATGATGGAATCATACATCCTTGAACAAATTAAAAGATATTTCATGTGATGGAATCGTACATCCTTGAATAAATAGAGCACGCAGAAATTTTACTACCAACAAAGCTAACCAGTCCCAAAATGTGTGAAACTTTTAATTATTTAAGAGTCATTTGCTGTGCTTATTCTACCAATAGAATAAATTTAAAAGTTTACCTTCATGGAATTTGGCAGCGAAGTTTTGATGACGGTAATTGATCGATCCCTCAGCAGACTGAGGACAAAAAATATTTAAAATATGAGTTCGAGGACGATTTGGATGTTTACGGTTCGTAAATTTCAAACGCAATTTCATATTCATGTATTCTACATCGAAACATGAAAAGAATGGCTGTGTTTACTCTACTGTGCACAGTTCCCAAAGTATTGCTCATCTAAAGAAGCGACAGTGCTTTTTTGTATCATTATTCTAGTGATCTTTAACTACTTAAAATCAGAACCAAACTCTGAATGAGATGATCAATGTTGAAGTCAGTGCACACAAACATCTCTCCCAGCATTGACCATGAACTTTTAGCTCACGTGTACACAGTGCAGCAGAGCGTGATGTACATGCTGTTTAGGGCTACGTGGCACAAATGCTCTAAAAAAATAAGGTTGGGTAATGTCTTCGTTGCTGGCAAGCTATGTAAAATAATTTTATGCCATGCCTCTCATAAAATTGTCGAGTCGAGAAGGTTATTATTCGGGTTTCTATTATAGGTTTATTTGTTCTTTGTCATCATTGTATTCGTATCAACATGATTGTGATACAAGAGTGTTTTAATTATTTTTAATAAGGTAAAAGATATTGCATATACGAATATTATTATTGTTTATAACATGAAATTTTGTTCAAAGAGGGCGATAGAGGGGATCAATCAATATGAACCCTACAGAGCTGGGAGTCTATGCACAAGGTGTGTTCCTACGCATGATCCCTTGCGCATAGCTCCTTAATAATAGCAAGGTGACAAAAAAAGAGATAGGAAAGAAGGAATGAAAATTGATTAGAAGGCGCAAAGTGGGCATGAAAGGTAAAAATCCCGAAATCCTATCTATGGCAGAGGTAACCTAATAGTGCTTCTTTAAAAAATCAACCCTATAGCATCCGATACGACAAATTCAACTAACTTGACCCTATTATCTATCCTATGCTCCCTAAAGGATGCATTCACGATTTTCTTCAGAGAAAATATAAATGAAGCTTATTTCCAAGCGCATGGGAATATTAAAGTATGTAACTGCCCATACTCACTTGGGTATGCGTAGAACTTTCGTCCCGAGAGGCACGGTTTTTGTTATTCGATGCAAGTCCAGTTGCCGAGTGTCATTTTCTATGCTGGGCAAAGAAAACTGAAAACCAGTGCTACCCGAAATGCCCACGAGCTTTTCACAGTTTACGTGTAACTGCGTCGTAAGTGCGAGCACAAATAACATTAAAGTCACTGAAACGTCTGTACGGATGACGTTAAAAGCCATCAGGATGGTAACCCATTGTGTTAGTTCTACACGTAAAAGATTTTACTTTAAGTTGGGACTTTTTCGCTCATCTCTAGCACGCGATGCCTCAAATTTTCTTCCAAGTTATAGTCTAGCTTTGGTATAAATCGACTTACGAAACGCATGCGCGTGAAATTGCACTCAAAACACACGAGTTGGGGAGACTGACGAAACTGGATAGCATCACCCCTACACCTCAGCTCTGGTACGTGGCTATAAGTTTCTTTTAATGGACGCTGACTACAGCACGCTAGGTTTTAATAGGTGCATGGACTCACCCACGCTCCATATGACTGAAATAGCCAAATCATTTTGTATTAAAAAAGGCGGTGAACCAACAAAGTGATTCACTGAGGGCGATAGCTTCAAGAAGCATAGGCTTTGAAGGACTTCCATCCGGCATGGCACCTCGCCTACATCCTGTCTTTTGTTTACCGAGAGAAGGGCATGTCAAATTTTTAATGCTACGGGGCAAAAGTTGGAGATCACAGTGTAAAAATAATGGCTAGTCAAGAGCAGTCATCCTGTACCACCGGAAACGGGTCATACGTCACACACACGATGTGTGACGTCACGCATATTAGTGACGCATGCTCGTAGCAGTAGGCCGCGACATCACTGACATATGGCGCCACTAAAAAATCCTATATCTATATCGTTCAAATTTAAAAATCAAGAGAGAATTTTCATCCTATGGCGAAGCAGGACAGCGGGCGGGTGAAAAAATGACACCTGGGTAATACGAAAAGCAATGAGGGAAATCCTCTTAAATTAAACTTTGGAAATGGCAACTCTTGTTCAGTTGATGTATGACATGGTAAACCCCGTTCATCCCATATTTAATCCTTTACTTCTCCACGTAATTACTTTTACGTGTTTGTTTTAGCATACTAGCACCTCTTAAAAAAGAATATTATCCCACTATTTTTTTGTTTTAAAGTTGTGTTAACATTAATGCTCTTGTGAGAACGACATGAAAAATAAAATATCAGTCTACTAACAATAATTTGGGAAGAAAATGTTTAAGTAACTCACAGGGAATTAACTGGGTATGCCATATTCCCTAACAAACAATTCGTTGATATTAAATTTCGTTGAATAAAAAAAGAACCTTCATTAATTCCAACACGTTTTACTGTTGGGTTTACCGTTTTACTGTAAGTAGAAAAGGTGGATCCCGAAATACTTTAGTCGCTAAAATTTTGAGTACCCATAGTAATTGTTAATTATGATTATTATGTTGCTGCAATAGAATAAATATTTATCTGTAGATTTTAATTTAGCAGTTGATTATTCGTTCATAGTTTATAGTCCTTCATGAGATAAAGAGCTTTTAGTCCCTTATGAGCTGTAGAGCTTTTTAGTCCTTCATGTGCTTTTTCAGAAAACTCATTTCGCCAAAAAATTCTAAGCAAAAGATCTTCAAGTGTTTTCTCAAACATAGCATTATGTACCGTAGGATTCAAAATATTAGTGTATTATACCGGTAATCAAATGGAGCTTTATCTATGCGATATTCGTTATACAGAGGCCAAACTTGCCCATATTCCTTTAGCAATGTTCATGGTACGACGTGTGTATATTCAGCATTAGTCACAAGAAAAAAGAAAGAAAATCGATTATTCCGAAATCAGTCATTTACAAAGTATACAACATTCAGTTTTTCAATAAGTAAAATTACAGCCTT
>VOMN01141275.1:0-17465 GCA_014899125.1 Orchestia grillus
TTGGGCCACCGCTTGTTCTGATGGTTTTGAACATAAAGTTTCCCAGTAAAAATTGATAAAAGTCGGCAATTTCATAATTCCCATGCTTTTAAAGAGTCGTTGGTGTGTTTATTATAGTCTAGGTGCGCAATAGCTCATATGTTTTTTTTCTGAATGGTAAAAACTTTGTTCATCGCATTTTCATCGGTACCAAGTGATAAACTTTCTGTATATTATGAATTACGTAATTGTATTCCACTAACCCCTCGGTGTGGGATGTAGTCTTTGTGATGCGTTAGCTAATTTGAACGACTTTTTTCGGTCAGAGCGCATGGTATTTGATGCATTCACTTTAAAAAATCAGTTGGCTACGCGTCACACGTGTTACTCTCGCTGTCATATTCAGTCATCTTTAACGCAGTACAAGAACCATTTCCAGGGATCAATAATCCTTCTTACATAAGTCACGTCAGAACATTACCCGTTCGAAGAGTGCTTAAACAGAGTACAAATGCTCAAAATGCCTCTGCATTACTTGGCGTGTCAAAAATTCGCTAATAACGATGTTATTTAACACTCTGCGTTGCATTTAGAACTGAGCTCGTCTTAATTAGAGCAAGGCACCGAAGAGATCCCAGCTCTATACGTCGCAGGTGTTGCTGACAATAACAGCGGTTCGACTGGGATTCAGCTCTGTTTGACTATTTACCCCGGGTACCTCGAGATAGCAATTAGTTTCAACTGTTTGTTGTTGAGCTGCAGGGCAAAGGCTCGGGAAAAAGATCAAAACTAAGAGCCTTGATTGTCGAAAGGAAACAAAACATGGTGATTAACTGCACTGGGAGTTGAATGTTGTTGGTATTGAAGTTAGTAATTCAACTCCTGGGATATTCATCCCGAGATTATTTACAGTTGAAAACATTTTCGACAAAAACTATTGAGCGAATCTAATTTGCCTAGAAAATGCGTGACTATCATAAATTCTCACGAATGTTGCCATATCACCGTTAGAAATCAGTTCATTAAAGTACTTACGATATTGATTTTATAACAGATCTCAAATACTGGTAACCTCCGTAAAAAATGAAAGAATGAAGCAAAATATTTACCAAAAGACATTAATACAGTCCTTAATAAACAAAATTAACAATGCAATAAGTATATTATGAGGCTTAATCAGAGAGGCAGTTACGCAATTTGTACCAATAGACTCGAAAACCTCACCGCCCAATAACCCCCTTTCCCTAAAGCAAACGCGTAATGTTTTCGCAGATGTAATCCAGGTCTCGAACCCCCCTTCCATGAAACACCTCATCTTCTGCAGCCATTTTACGCCGCGGTAGTAAATATACCCCGTAAATATACCACGCGAATAGAACAAAAATAAAGAAAATTCGTCCGTGCAGAATACCGCACAAGCGGAGCTTCGATCACGCATTGCTGCAGGACGTTGACTGCTGCCACGCATGAGAAAGTGTAATCTCGCTGACAGTGCCGCTGCTGCTGCGAGCTTCCTTTACCAGTGTAGAGCTGTGTGCTCACCTTCGTGTGACCTTACTGCAAGACTGTCCAGTTGATGAACGTTTTAGAAGTACCCTCAAGTACCATGACGTGTAGCGTATCAATTTCGAATCGGAAAATCATGTAAAAAATAGTAAGCTCTTAAGAGTTTGATAATATCACCGTCTTGAAAAATTTTGGGCACTCAAGATAACCTATGATATCTTTTGGCAGCGTAGTCGGTTACGTTTTTCTATGTATTTGCAATACTTCAGTATGTTCATCAGCTCAACTGTTAGATAGCTAGCAGGTTAATTTATGCAAATCGCGATCTGGATATATGCCATACAGAGAAGGTCCTCGCAGCATCACTTCGCATAAGATGGGTGCCTAAGTTGCGGTATTGTCTAGCGCGGAGCCTGATGACTCAAAAATGTGACCCTAAAACTGTCGTCGGAGCTACGTGGACTATGAATGATGACGTTTATTGACAATTTACAAACACAAACTACGTCGCGTTTTGATATAACGCTGCATCTCACTGTAGCAAAATTAAAAAAACATTAAGCCTGTTTTCTGAACATAAATTAACATTAAGAAAAAGTTTGAGCATAAACACTTTTTACTGAAAACCATACAGAGTTTATGCAAGACTACCATTTAATGCTAAAAAAATACCAGTCGATATATGTATATACATAAAAGTCTGTGACAATAGCAAATACCTCATTTAGATATATTTTGTGTTGCAGTGTATTCAGCGAACTTCAATAGTTATTTTACCAGTTCAAATGATGATTATAAAAACGGCGAAAAAATGAAAAAAATCGCTACAACGTTCGTGATACCACAAAAAATGTTATTCAATGAGCATAGGCAACTAAAATATAGACGAGAAATAAAATACGAATAGCTAGACAGGATAAATACGTACTAACTTCCTTCGAGAACTATCCGTTAATAAATTGATTATAAAAACTCGATAATCCATTGCGTTATGCATTCGAAGTAACAAGGTATTACAGGAGGGGTAAGTAGCTGAAAGCAACCATCCAGCTAGGGCTTCCACCAGCACATGACACTCGCAAGCGATGAAGACTGTCCTGGTAAACAGCGATGCAGACTGTCCTGGTAAACAGCGATGCAGACTGTCCTGGTATACAGCGATAGAGACTGTCCTGGTAAACAGCGATGCAGACTGTCCTGGTAAACATCGATGCAGACTGTCCTGTAATACAGACTGTCGTGGAATGTGTACCTAGGGTAGAGCTGCATGTTTGCCCAATTATTTCAACTTGTGTGCAGAATTGTGCTCGTTCTTTGCAGAAATACAGAGAGCTCTTGCTCATTTAAGAATTTTTGTGAAATACGTCATCACACCTGTCATTAATGGGATGAAGCAGAAACTTATTTCGGCTTAACTTAGGACCTAAAATTACGAAATTATACTCGTATCACCAATCGCACATTATTATTAGTTCATACAAGAAATAAGTGTACAGAAGTTCATACAATAAGCTGTGTAGATTTAGGTCCGTCAATATTAAAACTAAATTAATTGCTTTACCTGGCTAAGCCCTGTTTGGGCTATAAATAAGACCCTTCAGCGGCAGAAGCACTCATATGAATTTCCAAATTTTCGTTACCCTAGAATACATGTCAAAATAAACATACAGAACAAAGTCACCAGAGTTTGGTGTTTGTCGTAAGCTCGTAAAAAGTTCCATGTAGAGATTAACTACACAGGGAGCCTACTATTGATTGTTTTAGGTCGTAACACTTCTGGTATGAGACCGTCACTTGTGGACTGACCCGAGTCCGCCTGTGCGTGACGCTGTGTTTGCTCGTGAAGCAACCCTGAGCTCATTCTGCACCGTGCCAGAAACGGTGCACTGCCTAAAATTGGTTCGTCACCAGCCAATGTGATAATCTATTCCAAGACCCAAAGAAAATGCAACTGAAAAAATATATTAAAGAACATTTTTACGTAGCATGTGGTCAGAAGTCTACGGAAATTACTACTGAGATTCTATTTACCCGAACGGGAGAAACTCTATCTCGTCGTAATTAGTCTACGGGAATAACTCCTGAGATTAAGTTTACTTCAGCATATTAACTTTTAGTCCTGTATAGCAAGTTCTTATACATTCGGTAATTTCTGTTAAGATTTCACTCATATGGAAATGAATGATTAGGTTTCTTATTATTAATGCACTATGTAGGTAAATAAGAACTGAGGTAATTAAAGCACACATCAGCATTGATAAAATGTGAATATATCTCCCAGTGCTGTATTATAAGGCTACATGTTCAAGAAATTCCAACTCTTGCATATACATATGTGACAGGCGTAACTAAAGCACTAACATCTAAATTCTGTGAGTGATCAACTTCATTGCAACAAAAACGGAGAAACTTACTAACGGTCGTAAAAGAATTTAGTCCATGCAGCAATGCAAAATTTAGCCCTGAATCTATTTTAGCACTACACAGTTTTTGGCAATTATGAGTGCGTGACCCGATGTTTACTCATGAAGCGACCGTTAGGAGTACGCCTGGTGCTTACGGAGCCTCAAAGGGTAATGACCCGCCTGCAATATTGCTGTATTGTGTTTTGCAGCCTTCTGACAGCGACTGCGGACGTCATCACACAAGATGAAATATTGCCTTGCCGAACCCTGGTACATGCATCAAATTTGTTCGTTCGTTTGTGAATGGTGAATTCAGTGTGTTCCTGAAGCAACTCTAGTGCAAAATGTAGCATTGTAACAAGGAAAAATATCTAAAAGAATAAATGTCTAAATATAGAGTTTAGTTAGGGTTTGGACATTCTTGAAACGGAACATCCAATAAAAATTGAAGAACTAATCAAAGAACCTTTCGTGAGGTAAGAATAATTTAGTTTGAAATCATTACCTTCATCAGCAATACTGAATACATCAGATATCCCGAAATCCATTTCATCGAAGGACTCGTGTATTATACCTACTTGAATTTTTTATTCACGTGAGTTTTTTAAAAGAAGTCAGAAAGCCACAATGTGAATATCGCATATATTCAAGTGAATATCTCGATGAATAACCATGAAAAGAGGACTGCAGTGAAAAACGTTTTTCAATATATGGTTTTCTTCACTAAGAAAAGCATCCAGGGTTGGAAATTTGTTTCTTTGTTCCTTCAAATAAAAGTAAACCAAAAAACAAACCTCGAAAATAATGTGCATGCCAAGTAACCTGCCATTTGATTAAACGTAGGAAAATACAGAAAATATTTTATATGATATACCCAAAGTATGCCAAAAAAATTTCGAACAGGTTCACTTCAGATTCGAATTGAGTTCCCTGAACGTCATTTACACTCACGAATTTCTTCTTTTCCAAGGGTAGAAAAACCGAGCCAGAATATAGCGTACATATTACGCACGGTAGTTTCTTTGCCAGGCATTGTGCTTTGAAATCGATGGTCTATCGTTTGTTAGGGCTGCAAGAAAGTGTCGATATCAGACATGAATTTCAATATCCAGCCTTTTGGAGCCAACATTCTAAAACTAATATTGGCTTAGCTCATCAAAAAGTTACGGATCATGCGCCGGGAAATTTGACGGGGTTCTGCGGGATGGAAGTTGAGGAATAAAGCCCAAAGTGCAACGAAGTTGACATTCACTGCAGAAATGTTTGAGCTCGAACCAAACGTAGAAAGCCAAATTATGCGCCATTCGACTTAAATTAATTTGAAACAAATTTTTGGAAGCTTTTTTAAAGCCAGTGGACTTTCGCATGTTTGAAAAATGGAAAATATCTTCACAAAAAGTGGTAACTTAACTTCGTCAGCATTTTTCCAATTCAGTCGCAATGTGCGTTAAAACTACTATCTTTTTTTCATCAAGCTTCTCTCTATCACTTCTTCGAGAATTTACCTAGCATAGTAAAGTAAAACCTTAAATCCGTGTTGTTATGAAAGGCCTGGCCTGGCTCGGCTTGGCCTGCGACGGCAACTGTTCGCTTCCAAATGAGCTCGAAAATAGTATCATAATCCGTCATTTTCTTGCAAAGTGTGTTGGGAAAACACAACCTATAACCAATACATCAATTACTTCTTTAAAATGTTTGCGCTTTACGGGTTAAAATAGAAGCAAATGTTGCAGATGGTTATTCTCTCAACTTTATTTCTGCAAAAAACACAACAATTATTGCTTGAAAATTACGAAATAATTATACGTAATTACTTAGACGGACTAGAAGTTTTTGCTATTCATTGTATTTAATTTTATGAACACCGCGTGATGATAAAAACACCAATAAAAATTTCTTAGCACGATTTTTCCATTGTTAAGCCGATTCGTTAACGAAGAATGATGGAAATTTCTCACGAATAAACTTCAACATCGAAATTTTAAATTATTAATTTTTTTAGCACACGTATTCTTAGTCAGTCGTCATATTTTAAATATTCTCAATAGTTCTCGACATAGCGTGCATTTCAAAAAGTTGATTTAGAATAATTTTCTTCGAAGCAGTTTCAGTTTCGTAGGATTTTGTGAAATTGTATTATGAATTTAACTTCTCATCATATCGTTCATTAGTGACACACTCGAGTCGAATGCTAAGATTTTTTCATAAAATCGTATTTCTAAATTTTTGCATCCAGAGTCTGCTGCCATGACTCGTTGAGCCTCCTTCTCTCACCTTTATTGATCTCCGACCTCGAAGACGCGCCACAATTTTCAAAATGCATTACTTCTTCACCTACGTATGTACTAGACGGGACTATGAAATCCTCAAGTCTGTTTTGTAAAGGATTGAATTAATAAAGCGTATATTTCTCTGAATATATTAAAGAAGTAATGCTGTTTTAGCTTTTATTAATAGGTTATTTTGAAGTATATTTCTTAAGATAGTTTGAATAGTTGTGGTATGGTGATCATGGGAATAACGGAATTGAAAATTAAATTATTTCATGAACAGTCGCACTTACTTGATTAAGGGCCCGTAAGTCTTCAAGGACTTCCCTACGTTCCTTATCGATTCGCACTCTGTTAGTGCAAGAAAAGTAACAGGTAGCGAATATAAAATGAAGTCCAAATTGCTGTCACCAATTAAAATAAAAGGTCGTTAGCTTACGCATACTTAAAAATTATTTTCGTACAAATACTATACGCTTACAGCTGGGAAGAATATGATCAAATTTTTATTTTATCCCAACGGGAACTTGGCTCAGTGCTCAGTTAGCGGACAATTAAAAGCCTCGAGCTGTATTTGTAACAAAAGCGAGAGGGAGCCGATTGACACTCTACAGTGGAATAAAAACTCTGAAATAATGGTCCTCGGTGAATTCATAATTCATAATTACCAAGTTGATTGGCCGCTATCAGTAACAAAAACATCGCAATAATCTAACTGAAGCTCAACTTTTAATGTTTTAGCGACATGAGCACCAAGGAAATTCATTAGGAGCTGATATCCCAGCGTGAGATTCTTGCCAGCGAGTTAAAAGAGCCTCAATGCTTCGTCGCACGCTCTACACAAATGAAAATCGCAGCACCCTCGCAGTGCTTGTAAAAAACTTTACTCACTCTCGTCGGAGGTAAAAAAATATCTTTGGAAGCTTTTATAAAACCGTCTGACATAGTCTAGATGATATTTTTTTTAAATCATCGTAGGAAAAAGTAGCTTTTAAATCCTACCCCTTCTTTTTGATTTATGATAGGAAAGCAATCATATACGTGAAGGCAAATATTTGCTCGTGGATCGACTGTTGGTCCAAATTCAATCGCTTAGTCGTGCCATTACAAAATGCGTAGTACACCGGTAGTATTATTTTCATTTTCAATTTAGTGAAATTTCTATCGATCAGGGATGAATATTACTTCCAGTTAACGGAACATAATACTTTTCAAAAAGTATTGATTGTGTTTGAACTTGACTCACCAACTCATAAATTGGATGTTAGGCAAAGGCATAAATTTTAGCTAAAGTAAAAATGAGATAACTTATCATTCACGTCATGCAACTGATAGCAACACGATTGTGATGTTTTGTAAATGCTCGTTTCCCTTGCAAGAAGAAAATATATAGCATGTATAGAAAGCTTCGATGGCAGAACATCGGCGTGGCGACACACTTGTCTATCAGTAAAATGCCATTTCCGCTGCCTGCAAAGTTTTATTGGGTGCTTTAAAAGTTAGGTCGCCTACATCAAAATAACTCGACTGCCATCCGAGCTGGTCTTCTGGGCGAGACAGAAACATTGCAGGCCGCTTATGGCCTTTTGAAATGCAGCCAAAACTCCTCACGGTTTTTTGCTGCAATGAAACTAGACAACGTATCCTTCGCGAACAATAACGTGAAAGGATGAACCAAGTTGAACCTTTTCCCTGAATACACGCTCATTTTTGTGGATTTATTCGACGTGAATTTCTCGTTATATATGAAAAAAGAAAGCAAGTTTTCAGAATTTCTTAAATTAAACCACATGTGTTCAGTATTGCACGCGTTCAACATTTCTATGCTCATTATATTTCGTGAGTGCACTGACACGAGCTGAAAATGGCATCTGGCGTGCATCACATGCGCTTCACAGGCTCTGTAAGACGCTTTCATGCGTGTTTACCTGCATGTTTGCTCAGCGTCGCTCTTGTTTAGGGCGCCTGCAAGAATAAAATGCAGCAACGGCAACGATAGTGACACGACTGAGCGACATTAAACGAATAAAAAATAATTGATTTCGCTGGGGAAGAAACAGACCTATATTACGACTGTGAGTGGTTGAAGTGAAAAAGCGCGCTCGAATGATTGAAGATTTTTCCGTACGACTTGGTATCTTTTCTTGGTTAATTGCGAAAGAAATATTCATGATTTAGTTCATTAGCACGTACGTTGTTACTGCTGACACTTTTTGAGCAACAGCAAAAAGAGTAATGTAGTCATTACTGTTAGGAGTGGGGACCCTTAATACGTAAAAAAACTTGTATGAAGTAGTCTACATATATCTATTGCTGCCTTTGCCGGCGCTAAGTTTACGAAAAAATAACGAGATGCGCAAACCAGAATTCCAACACGAAAACTATTTCATAACTGAAGTAAGTAAATATCATCTACTTTTTCTATAGTATCGTATTATTTCGCAGCGCATTTACGGCTAGTTTTTCGGTGGCTGAATAAAGATGTTCCGAAAATAATATTGCTAAGTAAGTATGGGGGCTGGGGCTCACAACTCGCACAATTTAGTCGGCCAAAGTAAGGGTAATTGTAGCGTGTGAATGACCTTTTATGCAATAGAAAAGGACGGCAGAATATGCCGTCTCATACATACCTCTGGAGGAGATTGGGGTCTGTCTTTAGAACATGTCAGCAAGATACCACTTATTTTGCATTAACTTGAGTGTTTTCTATACATTTCAACAGTTCTGACGAATAGTTGCTTGATATTTGTTCAGTGCATTTAGTGAGCAACACAAAAGTCTGAAGGTATGCCAAGAGGCAGGCAGGTGAGCTACAGACGTCAGCGGCGCACTTCCTCTCTAGGCAACTGTCGAAGCGACACTGATTCGCAAACGTCGACCGTGGCAGAGGGAGCTGAGCCTTGAAATTTCTGAGACAGAGACAAGCAGATTCACCTTTTCTGACCTGCACACCCAAATCACTTCTTTCTCTTTTCCGCAGAGTTTTTCATCGGCGAATATTATGAGAATGAGAATAAACTTCATTAATATTGTTTGAAGAACTTAAAATAAGTCATTTTCTGTATCATCATTCGGTGGAAGTGTTTTTATTGACACACATGTTCATGTACTCATTATAATTTTAAAAACTAACAAAAATTTTACGTTTAAAAATTTTCTCAAAGTATATTTCAATAGCTTTTTCAATAGAGTCAATTTATTCCGAAGTGTGTGGAAATAACATACGAAAACAATAAAAACATTTACCTGCGTTTTTTACAAGAAAATCTTGCATCCATGCTCACCTGTGATTCAAATTGAGAATTCTAGATCGCACCTCGCAACTCTGACCCTCCAGTTGTCGCAACTCAAGAACACTTAAACACTGTTTCGAATTCCGTCAGGAATTTCAGATATAAATTTGTAACATTGTGTACGTACGAATTTGTGACTTCTATCCATACGCTTATGAACTTAATTTCAATACGTCGTTTGGGTTAGCAATGGCTCATAAGTCATGGAGCAAGACTGATGTTCCAGAGAATTTTCAACATAAGATTTAGTGCCAAATTGTGTTCCAGTGGAAATCTTCTCGACATGCTTGTCACCAGCTTTGTACTGCCTTGCCTCGGCATTTGTCACGGTGGCTTCATGAGAGTACGTGTGCTACACTCAGAGATGGTAGAGGGGTACACTTATATTATTATCTGCTAGAAAATGTATCCAAGCTAATACTTTAATGGGTTTTGAGAATTTTTGAGCTTTGTGCTATTGAAATTAACATGATCTACAATTTTTTAATTGATTGCTGTGCAGTAGACAATTTTTATTCAAAAATATCCCGTATGAACATATTCACTCACGTGCTTCAAACAAAAAATATTGTATAGTCATGGTAAAAGAGTATGTTTTTTATGTTTTTAGTCGAAGCCCAATTCCCACCTGGATCATCTCACTCTATCTGAGGACGATTTTTTCTTGAAATTAACTCCACAGCGTATGATGAGGGAAACATTTTCCTTGAAAACCGTTTTTCTAAAACACTGAGCTGGCGCGAGTGTCAAAACATCGAAGGACACTTGGTTATGATTCAGCCGCCGTCGGAACGCTGGCCGAGTCTGATTGAAAAAGTGAATTATTCTCGCGCTTCATCCGCAGTCGAGTATTTTGGGCTGGTCACTCAATCTCTTTTATTGGGTACTGGCGTCCGAAGATTCCATAAACGACAGAGAAGGTTCCAGTAAACGCCCCATAAGTTCTGCGTCTCGGCACTCTCGAAAAAATAACTGTTACCTTAAAGAAAAATCTTAGTAAAAAAAGAGAAATGTAACAAAAGAGATCTCGATCACGGTGAAGTACGACACTTTCCTAAGCGTACCTTTGTGGATAATAGTCCGACCAGTAAGTGCTAATAAGACCATGAGGTGCTTTTGCGTTGAGTCTTACGCTGTTTGAGGAAGGTTTCTATCTAATTGGCGGGTAGATAATTTCTGAGGCAAACCTTGATAGCGAACTCTCATCAAAGTGATTAGCCGCTGCTTTTTGGTATCTGTTAATTAACAACACCTTGCAAGAATCAAAAAAATGCACGTTTAAAATAAGAATTGAATCTTGCTCACTCAGGGAGCCCCGTGCCCAGCATGGAGTTCCCTTGTCGAAACTCGACAGAGTGTTCATGATATTTATTAGCTCGGAGCTATGTTTTAGGTGCAGCGCCATATTGTAGCAGGAGTTAGAGCGGCGGCTGTACAGCACATTAGGCAAGGGGCTACTGTAATTAACTCCTTCATAAACTACGACTCTGTCTGCTAACATCGCCATTACGTGAGAGCATAACTGAATTTATATCCGCCGGACACTCTGGATCCGAGCATTGCCTCTCAAGGAGGGAGAGATCGGGCTTGTACATAAGGGTACTGTGCTAAAGCTATGAAGATTGCTCTCTATGGCACTCGAATTGTGTTGCTAGGTCAATGATACCCACAATGTTGGTGCTGGATTCGAATGACGGAGTTATGGGACTAATGCGCTAAATTCCTGAAATTGATTTACTCGCGAGCGTTAAGGTGCTACTTCAGGTAACTGATAACGAAAGGAGAGTTCTACCATCCCTTTAAACAGACTAACTACGTGCAGGGGATAAGGCAGTCTTTGATTTACGGACTTTAAATGAAGTTGTAAATCTTAGTAAGATCAGTTTTCTCTTTTGGTTTCTGTGATGCGATCTGAACTAAACTCTTTTTGTTTTAGATGCGTCTCATTTTAATAGTTTCTGAACAAATGTTGATTTGCAAATATCTTCATTTGACTTTTACCAATGGATTTGTGTTCATATTCTATTCAAAAAATATTCATCGCGCATCAAAAATAGATTCCGCAAATGAAGTATATGAAAAAATGAGCTTGGAAATACGCAGAGAAGACGCTGAATTAATTTCATCACGTACTTTAATATTACTGAATTCTGGGGAATGAAAGCAAGGCAAGAGTGTAATGAGATTAACTCCATACCAAACCTTATGTATGAGGAAGGAGAAACGACCGTCTATCTTACGAATTTTTTCTTGCATAGTATCAGTCGCGCAACATATGCTACTAATTTGATAATTGTCAGGAGCAAAGCTAAAAAAGGAAATGAAAACCACTGAAGTAAGGAGATGTTGAAAGAAACCGACATATTTAAAATTCTAAATAAACCTACGAATGACATACTCACAGTTTGAGCAAAACTCCATCGACAGCACGCAAAAAAATTGAACAAAACTCCACGGAAAACACACCCAACATTTAACAAAACTTCACTGGTGACGCACTCAAAATTTGTACAAAACCCCATGCAAAACACACCCAAAATTTAACAAAACTTCACCGATGACACACCCAAAATTGTAACAAAACTCCACGGAAAACAGCCTAAAACTTGAACGAAACTCGATGAGAAGGACAGTCAGAATCAGAGCTTTACATCCCGATGTATTCACAAGCGAGGTGGCCTCAAAACCTTCTCGCGCCTCCCAGAGCCCAGCTCTCTCTCAGGCGCTTTAGTCTCACTGACATTGACTGCTGCGTTAAGGAACGTTAGGGTTCCCTCGTCTTTGAAATGCAGCTCCAGAAGAGGTTAAGCTCTAGCTTGATAATCCTTCTCTCGCCCTACAAATGCTTTCGGGATTTCTCATCAGATCAGTTTCCGCTACAGAAATTTCTTGAAGACGGGAAGCTAAATCTCAGGGTGGTGTGAATCGATTTCGTTCACCCAGTACATTGCGCTGCTGTTAGTACCAATATCTATAGCGAAGAACTTCTGAGGAGGTCCAAATGTTATTTAATTGGTATTCATACCTAAGGATACAAAGTTTAATTCTCAAAAGGATGATCTATGGAAGTTTATGAATTAATTTACATTTTTCTAAGGTCAATTATAGGAGCAAGTAGGCATTGTTAAGTGAGGAATAGGCAATGAAGTGAGGTCACTTTACACGTAGATACTTTACAGCATTTCAAAAGAAAAAACTGTTATCATGGGCAATAGAAAATAAAAACGGTAAGAGCTTTTTCTAATTGTTGACGGATTTTGAAGGTATTATCACCTCAAAAATTAGCAAAATTCAAATACTTTTTGGGACGGCAAAGTACGTGCGCAAGATGGTGGATGTTTTGCAACTGTTTAGAACCGAGAGTACGTACGACCAGCTCTATTAAATATTGGTCATTATCGATGGCTACCTAACGGTGTACACATTATTCCAACCAATTCTTTTCAGCTACTACTTCTGGTATCTGGCGCTAAGTTTCAGAGCAGTAGAAAGCCTGGTCAACGACTGCGTTTTGAAATTAAATTACATATTCAGGATTCTTTCAATTTTTCTCAGGAACTTAGTTTCTCTACGTACTTATATGAACAAACTGAAGCCCGCGAAATCGGTGAATTGCGAAATATGCATCGATTATGGTCGCTAGTTTTGAACTCTCTCAATGTAAAGAGAAGCCACTGAATAGCGTCAGAGAAATTCGGAACTTCACTTCAAAAACGAAGGTGGTTCCCGTGCGGAAGACGAGACCACGTCTCAAACGCTGGCGTGCAAAGCCATGGAGTCCAGAAGTGGCACGGTGGAACACCACGTTGTGGAGGACGAGCGTTGCGAAGTTGCTAGATATGCCATGACCTTAGAAAACACGACCAAGTTTTAATTGCTTCCCTCTTGTTCAAGTCGCACTGAACTTTAATTCAAAGCAGGAAACTCGAGTCAACTGAGATTATTCAGATTGAAATTGTCTAGGCGAAATATTCATCGCACATCTCATCGTACCTCAGGACGTCCTGGACCATTTATGGAGAACATGAAAATGGCAAGTCCTGGCGGCTTCTCTCAAACGGGATAGTTTCATTAAAAATTAATGGAACTACGATTGGCTACGAATTTTGATCGTCGTAGGTTCCACGTCTACTAGTCTTAGAGATGATATTTTTGCACTGGTTTACCAGAAGTGAAATTGTTGTTGATTATATTTTTTTACAGTGAGCCCGTGGTTCATAACATTGTTGAGAATATCAAGTGCTGTTTTTATCATCACTCAGCAAAATCAATTTGCGTACAAGAAAATTGTGCAAAATATGCCAATCTCGTAATCAAGCACAAGAACAAAATATTAGCTCCGCTTTAGAAGTACCTTTATTTATTCAACATCTGCACGTTGTTTACAAGTAGTTCACGATTCATGAGGGTTATGGTTGATGCCGTGATATTAGCATCAGGGCTGCAACACATCGCTTTGTTTGCAATGAAGTTCAGTGGGTTTAGCACGTCGCGAAAGACGTCGTGGGGTGAAGATTAATGCTAAAGCCTTTGTTGTTGCTCGAGTATTGATGCTGAAGCCCTTTTGTTCCCTGTCTTATTTTTCATTTCTGCCATCAATGTTCTCGTCTCAAATTCCAATAAGGATAGATTATGAACTTTTAGACACGTATACTCTATACAAGTTCGTAAAACGTGATTATTCGGTAAGAATAAGAAATGCTATATTCAAGTAAATCATACCATTCAATCATTCATTTCTACATTTTCTAGAAACTTCATCACCTCACTCACACTCACGTTCAGTCTTAATGCCCATTTGTAGCTCCCTCAAGAAAGCTTGCTCTCTGACCTTTTCACTTTTTGTCTGGAGTGAAATCCACCGACGCATAGTCATCAGAATACTTCGTACAGATAGTTTGCACCATTATTCACTCGAATCAACTCATCAGAATACTTCGTGCAGATAGTTTGCACCATTATTCACTCGAATCAACTCATCAGAATACTTTGTACAGATAGTTTGCGCCAGTATTCACTCGAATCAACTCATCAGAATACTTCGTACAGATAGTTTGCGCCAGTATTCACTCGAATCAACTCATCAGAATACTTCGTACACATAGTTTGCTCCAGTATTCACTCGAATAACTCAAAACCGTGATGTGAAACTTAATCTCCTAAAACAATTTTCTGAGAAATATAAAATCTTGGCGAAAGCCCATGAGCTCGTCTCAAATTCGCTATCTTACATATATGTACTAAATGATTGATTGTTTTTTCATCCCCACTCGTATTTTAAGATTTTTTCCTAAATAATTATTTACTGTATCAGGCACTACTTCATCCAAATATTAAAACTTCAGGGACTTTTGTAATACGAAAGTCCGACTTAATCATATGTAGTGTTCGCAAATAGTCTTCATACTCATATCTAACCCCGAATACCTGATCATTTCCCCTTCATTCTGGCTTTAGGTCACACTTTTTCTGTCCGATCGCACTCCTCGTGCATAAACCTATGGAATTTGTCCCTGTCTCTCCATTGACTTATCTAACTTAATGTAATATACATTTCTATGCGCTATCCATTTTCCTATGACGTTTTTTCTAACACTTAGCACCAGCCCCAGTGCTACAACATATAACAAAGCAGTACATGCTATTCATATACAAGACGTTCGACGATATTTTCAATAACTTTGACTTTAATTTCCTGAACACCTAATCTAGGCCTTTCCCAAACATCATTTCAATTATTCTCGCTCTATTTTGTTGATACCCTATTTCATTTCATCATTCAGATCACCTAATAAAATCCTGCATACCTTGTCCACTCGCCACCAGTACGCGTTGTCTCTCCGTCATTATTTTAGTAAAAATCTCCCGTACGTATTGAAACCTCCCTCCCGTGCGTCCCCCTTTCACATAGCCTTGCCTCACTTATATTCCTTACACAGTGTTTTCCCTCTTATATTCCGCGCTTCATTCCTAGCGGTTTTTGTGTTCGTTCAAAAATTATGTTCCGAGGGCAGTTTTGAACAAAAAAGTATTCAATTTTCAAAAGGCTTCACGTGACTATCTTATTTTTAATTTTCTAGAATTCATGGAGATTTGGTTCAGAAATTCCGTTAATAAATTACCGTGTTATTTTCCTTTAAACTTGGAGTACAGCCCTGGCGTGAACAATCGATAAGAACAGTATATAGGGACGATGCTTCGAATAATTATTGATTTCAAACTCCGCAGTCACACTCGTTCTCTTTGTCTCCTCCTCGTACGTACGACGAGTACAGGATATTTGATCCGAGCACTTAAGTCTTTCTTCGTTCCCAACTTTTGGGCGAAAGATTGTCTCTCAAGCTTCCGTCTTTGTGAGTTTGTTCTAGGCGCTGCATTTTCTGGCACATCGTCAGAGAAATTTGTCAATTCTCGAGACGAGTTAACAAGTTGGGATAACACGTCAGCACAAGTTTGGATTCTTTGTCCTGACTCATGAATTGGCTCGAGACGGCAAAATGAATCCAGGAACTATGCAATAGCAAGAGCCTGCTTTTTTAAGCTCCGGTGGTTGGAAGTTTGAGTTTTTTAGCAGAATAACGTCACTGGTTTATGCCCTGGCAAGCTAAAGCAACAGTGACAACAATTGACCCTGCCTTCAAGTTCAATTCACAATGATTAATTGTGAAAAAATAATCTCTTAGACAAAGCGATATTCATTTTCGATGACTAAATTTTTAAAATTGAAAAAGGCTATGAAAATGGAAATCAGTTGACAAAAATTTCTAATTTTTCACTTACATTACTGAAATTTCTTGAATGCATATTATTTTCGTCAATAGCGCTAATTTATACATATTTTCATGGACCAAAACTGAAAAGCAATTTTCGTCCACCGCATTTTTACAATAAATTCAATAATGGGAAGGATTTAAAAAGTTCGTGTGTTCAAATATTTTGTAAGCTGGTTAGAAAAATTGTCAAGTTTGTACGAAGATTGATCAGGTTTTTATAACTTGTTAACTTTTCTTTTTAATTAACATACTTTTAAAGCAGAAAAGGAAATTTTTTGCAATTCCAAAGCGGAAATTTCGAACTAAAAAACATAAGACAAATTTAACCTGGAGTTCAAGTACTCGAGTTGTGCAGGCATGGCGGGCCACTGGTCAAACGGTAAGGCAATTAAAATAATGGCGAACTCCCATCGGATTTTGGGATATAAACTTCCCATTTAACAGGAAATAAATGTTTTGAAATATTACCTTTTTTAAAGTCAATTCATCAGATGAAAGAATATAATTTTTGGCGCTGCTACAAAACTTCTCTAATATCGGCAGCCGTGCTTTTGACATGTTTTAATTAAATTGCCAACAACAGATAGCCGAGCTCAAACGTTCCATTTTTAATCTGAGATTTTCGTTTCTATTCAGTAATTAAATTAGCGAAAAATGCATGCGGTTTCCCCTAGCACATCAAGGTACATCATATGGTCAAAATCTATTTTCAAATTTCCTAAAATTCAAGCCGACGCAATTTTGAAATCATGGTACAGGAAATCTTTTGTCACACAAGACGTGAACGCAGCGACTCACTGCGAGGTCCATTCGCAGGAAAAATGCATGCGAAATGTGTGTGTGTCAAATTTGATGATCATTTTTTCTCATTGGTGCTTGGGATGTTTGGAGTGCTCAAAAGTCTCTCTCATTGCATGTTAATATATGCGTTGTAAATATCTCAAGCATCATTGCAACGTTTCTTTCAATACAATGCGATGTTCTCATCGACATATATTTTCCAACTATATCTGATATCCATAGACTATATTTCCAATAATACTAATATTGTTCATTGTGATATCTCTCGAAAAGCTCACTCCAACATTTAGGGTAATATTGAATGCAACATTTTCTTCACCATACATTACAGCCTTAACATCAATACTCATTGCTTTATGGAAGTAAAATATTTTTGTTCATCTATGAATTACGTATTGCATGAATTACGAATTGGACGTTTATTGGTGTATATATGTA
>VOMN01141288.1:0-20850 GCA_014899125.1 Orchestia grillus
TACTGAATGCGTCATAAATAATACATCATAAATTTTTGTTGTATCATAAGTTAATGTAATCTGAGAAAAGCTAAATCTCCTATTTAATAGATTACGACATGACAGTAATTTAGTTAACATAGCGTTTTAATGAATTGTTGAATTTAAAGGCCACAACGAGGAGCAGCTTCACTGAAACATTCCATTCATTTCACGAATAAACAACAGTATAGCCCGGCAGTTTTGCCAGGGGGCGCATACCAGCATTAAAATAATCTCAATTGCGGTGTGACGTCATATGCGGGGAAAATTTGATGACAATCTATGCAAAAATAATCCATGAGAATGGTAACCTGGAGGTCCAAATTGCAGCATCATAATGCAAAAGATTTTTTATCACTTGTAACATTAAACTTATTTGAAAGGTGCCTCTTTGAATCTGTCATCTGCGCAATAAGGTACATATCTAAATTCTCTGCAATAGTCTTTGTAAATATGTACTTCTTAGTAAATTCCTCGAATTATTCACATAATTGGGCTTTACAAATGTAACAATTATACTCACTTGAGTCAGGAGGAAACTTTATTCCAGACAAAAGAACAATATTGAACACAACATATACACCACTGTCACTGTAGCAATAAGCAGGAAGTTTCTTGCAAAGGCAAACACTTTCAAGAAAATATAAAATTTATGTTTCTCAGGAATAGAAAAAATGTAGTTATTATCAGAAACATGGTTCGAGTTTAAGTTAATTTTAGTTTTAATTTATTGTAATTGTTGGTTACGTGGTAAACGCTCGTTCTCTGTGCATCACGAAGTTTTAAAAATTCAGTTGTTTAACATAGAGACTGCAACACCACTCTCACGTCTCCTGGGCATTTCAGATGCTACATGATTGCATGAGCTCAAGTGCAATTCTGTTCGTAATAATGGGTGCTGAAAACTCATTTCTGCAGAATCATTTCATCCTAAGGAGACAGAGATTTTACAGGCTACTCACTAAGGTGAATGTGTGAGTTGAATTGGTCATTATACGAGTATTTTCGAATGGTTGCTTCTGTATCACTCCCACGATCGAAACAACTGGTATTTATTGCATATCTGAAGATATCCATGGAGACACAGTCGAAAACTTCTCCAGAGCTGTCAAAGATTATTAGAATTCTTCAGAGACTGGCCTCGAGGAGGCCGGTTCTTCAAACCATTTTACAATTGGAGGGTTTCTTCTAGCTGACTTTGATTCGTCCGCTAGTCTCGCCTGTATACGCACGGAAACTGTCGTTCTGACTTGTATATCGCGTCCTGAAGCATTTTTTATATAGTTACTATTTGTAACCCTCTAAATCAATCATCCCCTCTGAAAACGGATGCTGTTATTTTTTCAGTCGTAAAAGTCTAAAGGGAGAATAGAAAAAAACGCGCCTTAGTCTGGTACTGGAGTCGAAAACGTTTGCAGAAGCCAAAATCTCCAGAGTTTCCCTCGACAAGCATAACCGCAATAACCATTAATCTCACCGGCCAGGGCAAATGTCAGTACACGGATGGAATGTTTCCATTACCGCCGTATAACCGTGTTTCCTCTCAAAGACGATTTACGGAAGCGAGCAAACGGAATCTATAGCAGATTTCACTATATATTTTAGAGTTGCGTTTATGCAGGGATGGTCATCTTCAACTCGTATATTCGGCATATTCATCTTTTATATTTAGCATCTTCAAATCGTATGTTTGGCATCTTCAACTCGCTTATTTGACATTTTCAACTCGTATATTTGGCATATTCATTTCTCATATTCGGCATATTAATCTCGTGTGTGTGGCTTAATCATCTCGTATATTCTGCATCTCCAACCCTCAATGAGAAACTTCACCGTTTTCCTCGAACCGATATTGCTTGATGTACGCATGAATTTTCTTATTAAAAGCACGAACACTATAAAATGACGAATGTTCACGTGCTTGAACTGTTAAAAACTGAAATTATTTGACGTTATAAAATTATTGAACCCTGTTTTACTGACAATGTCACCCATTTTCACTAGAGTAGGTGACTCCCTTCCAATGTTCATCCAACAATTCAAACTAAATTATTTCAGAAAAATGTATCCTTTTTTTGATTAGATGATACATTTTTCACGTTCAGGAATATTTTATTTAACGAGTCTGGAAAAATTCGAATTGAGACGATTCTTTACTTGCAATCAAAAACTATAATAACTAGAGGCTAATACAAAACATTCGACGGAATGCCACGAAACTTTTTTGAATTCTACATTATTTTAAGTTTATTTCATCCAGAAAAGTTTGCAGAGAAGTCTCAGTTGAGCCCCCCATCCCCGAGTTCTGACCTCCTCATAACCGCAGAGTGGCAGCAGAAATCAATGACAATACTCGGCAGATCGGTCGTAATTTCGCTCCTGGATGACAGCGGGAATGTGTCCGACAGTAAGCTGTAGAATCGAACGTTTGATGGGTGGTCCAATTGATCGACTGAACTTTAAATATAGTTATCAGATAAACGCCAGCTCCAATTTCATGCTTCTGTTCAAGTCCAATGCCTATTTATGAATTAAGAGCTGTTATTTTGAGTTCAGTAATATGATTTCATGCACGAGTGCTGGCAAACTACTTCGGAATATTATTCCTTCATGAAAGTTTCTCAGAGATCTGACGCGCAAAAAGTTCATTTCTTTTTTCGAAGCGAATCCTGCTTCACGCGCGCTTCCATACCAGGATCAACAACTGAATTACTGAAGTCTTTTCTACTTGTATAAAAAACGAGTTTAAGTTCAAGGACTTCAGGGACACAAAGGTCTGTGACGAGCTAACTTGCAATAAAAGTTCAGTTCTATTTGCAAATTTTTCCTTCACACGTTAAAAAAAAATCGCCCTCCAATGGCCCCGATTCAAGTAATTGCGTTGCAATTAAAACAGGAGTCTGCAAGACGCAACCAAAGCAATATCGGTTTCACATTTTCCCTTCTTTCAACGACAATAAACTTGCACTCAGTAATTTCTGTCGTCATAGTTTAATTAAGGAAAACAAAACGTAGTGTGTCAGGAACTAAACCGTAAACTCGAACTTCAGAATGAGGGGGGCGGCAGCTCCCTGTTCGTTCCCTTGAAAGGTTGAGGGCGTTCACTGCCGCGAGGCTCTTACAAGGGTCACAAAATTGAGGAACCCTTCACTGCACGTATCCACTGAGATGGAATATGCTCAAGTGCAGCGAACTAGACAGGGCATCATTAACTGTTTTTGTTTTAGAAATTACACAGCAAAGATTTGCATGCTCTTACACAAGCCTTCAGTTTAAATGGTAAGCGACGCTTTACTGTTATGCCCTCCGTGGCTGCCCATTTTAATGGGCACTGGGCACTAATGACTTGAATACTTCCAGCGCAACTGAGTATGCTGTTGTTACACGCTCTGGTGCCCCCCAATAGCTCTCTCTTTCTCCCACTTGAGATCGCTTCCCTTACCTTGGGGCGCCGAGAGTCTATTAGTGATTGTTTCGCTCCGGTGTCTAGGGCGTGCACCATATCGATGGCGATGTGTCTGATCAGCCATTGCATGGAACGAAGGTTCTGCCTAGAGCGGGGGAGATATTCTCGATTTCAACTTGAGATGGTATTTAAAACACATTTATTCCCTGGAAAATTGGAAAGTTAGTTATTGTTTCATTATTCTATCGAATTTTGTTGAAATTATTTTGGATAGCTCTGTCGCTTATGGAAATACGTATTACAGTGACTGTACACTGGCATTTTGTTTCATAATTGCGCGTAGCACTTTATGGAAGAGATGATGTGCGACACTTGTTGAATGATGGATGGAAGGAATGATGTGTGACATCTTTGTTGGGGTTTGATTCTTGGCTGGGCAAAAGGATTTTCACGGATCCACGGAGTACTTACCTTAGAAAAGAAAGCTTAAAGTAAAACAAAACTAAAAGTTCCATATGCAGAAAGAATCCTTTAGTTCATTATTATTCGCATTGTGCTGAAAAGTCCTCTAATTTTTGTAATACGTGACTCTGAACACCAGCAAGCAAAGCAGCCTCGACTTGCAATTCATCATAAGATTTGCTTGAAGACTGACAAGGCTCAGAAATAACGCGTCACAACGCCGGCAAATCTAATTATCTCGTTAAAAATGTCAGGATTGAAATTGTCAGCGCCATTAATAATTAGAACAGGCCAGTAAGCGTGGCGTTATAGATCATTTGAAGCTACTGAGCTCCACTCGCCGACATGATCTTGATTCATAAGCACCCGTTCGCGCTCGGCCGGCCACCACCACAACATGGTATTGTTCGCGCTATTTCAGCTTCTAGACTTGAATTAGATACTGCACAGGATGTTTCACAAAAAAGTGTGGAGATTTTCAAATATTTATTACTCATTAAGTATTGATCGTAGGTACTTAATCTTAGTCTCATTTTAAAGCGTGAAATGTCTACTTTCACCAATTAAATTTCTTCTAGTCATAACTACCAGGAGTTTTAAGAACTGTTATGGAAAAAGTGAGGTAGTTTTTTTGCCCATTGCGCTAGCAGGTTTTTAAAAGCGTAACCACTAACAGCCCAAAGAATGAAGAACACGTTCTTTTAAAAGAGAAACATTAATTTTAAATAACAACATAATTTTCAATTCCATTCCTTATCAGTTCGGTTGTTCCAACCAATGGCCACCGCTGCTTGAGAGACACTTTAGGCGTCAGCCTCTCATTGCTCGCATCGATTTGTGAATCATTTCACGGCGGTCTGTAAACTCGTTAACATTGTGGACGATAAGCTCTCATAAATCTTGAAAGTCAAATGGAGGTGTTTTATAAACTTCATTTTTCAAATAATGGCTCAGAAATAAATCGCATTTTTCCTTTCTTTTTATGGGACAGATTTTACAATGATCATGTGTGCCCTTTTTTAAACTCCCGAGTAACGCTGGCGAGTTTTTCCTAATAAGGAACTGCCGAAGTTTCCTCTTGAAGGATTATTATATGACGTTTTCAGATAATTTGTTATTTAAATACCTGGCAGTTTCAAACCCCAATTTTTTCTGACCAATCACCTGATCTAGTTTACTTGAAGGTATTCATTAACTTATGAAGATGTCCTTAACGAATATCCACGTTTAGAAACTGAACGAACGCAGCCTCCAGAGGCCCAAACTTCGTGGTGATGACAGACCGCACGGACCAATCGAGCGCGAGTTCTTAGATGCTTGTTCGCATTAAATGTACATTCTTAAATAAATTCTAGATTTATTTTCATGTGGGTGACAGTAAATCATCGGAAGTAATGTCCTTCAGTTGAAATGAACATAATAGGTCATTCCACGGACATTCACAGCCCCATCCCAGTCTGGGTTGAGATAGCGTGAAAATGAACCTGCATTCCTGATAGGCATTAGTCATCCAGGGCAAAAACATCATTTTTGTGGCGGAATATTTCATGGATCAAATACTGAAAACACAAAGAAATTACGTACTGAAGACGCCCCTACGGGTACTGGGGTGTACCTCTAGATCCAACTTTGAGGTAGAGCACTACACCGTACGGCCGACTTCGATATAATTCAAGGCAAGGCCACCAGACTGATGCGTGTGTCGTACGGCCGACTTCGATATAATTCAAGGCAAGACCAGCAGACTGATGCATGTGTCAGGAAGCCTGACTCTGATACATTTGAGAGCACACAGAGAGGCCAGTACGTGTGTGAGGTCTGCTGGCAGGAGAGGGGGTGCCGCCCGCGCATCGTTGGGTGGTCTGTGGACCCGCCCTGGAACGACGGGGCTGGGCGACGCGGCGTTGACGAATCCAGCGAAATGGAGCCACGCACGTGTACGCCACGAGCATGTGTGAACGTTGTAGCCTTGGCGCACATGTACACAAGCAGTCACACGACGCACACATGCAAGACACTCACGCAGGACACACATGGAGTGCACTCACACAAGACACACATGCAGGGCAGGCACACGGGACACACCAGTGTCTGAGCACAACAGCAAGCCCAGGTTACGGAAGACAATATTGGCGACACGGTTGGTGACATCCTCCATTGGACACTGACGAGCAGCACACGTGACTTGTGGCGGTGAAAAGAGCGACACAATGTAGAACTGATGGCCGTTATGCTGCTGGGTGGAGTTACACAGTGCAGAGCTGGGCAGAGTTACACAGTGCGCAGCTGGGCTGAGCTGCACAGTGCAGAGCTGGGCAGAGTTACGCAGTGCAGAGCTGGGCAGAGTTACACAGTGCACGGCAAGCCAGGGTTTTCACAATGCAGAGCTGGGCAGAGTTGCACAGTGCAGGGCTGGGCAGAGTTACACAGTGCAGGGCTGGGCAGGGCCGCGGAAGAGAGCTACAATGGAACACTGCAGAGACGCGGTGGGTGGCGCTGTGCTCCCCACCACCACCCCCCACGAGCGGGGGCAAAAGCCCCTCATCAGCGGTCACACGGCCAACAAATGACACTCGAGCGACGGCGGTGGGCCGCTCACGAGGGATCGTCCACGCCGGACTCTTTCGTTGCGGCTCATTCAGAAAATTTCCGTGCGTTGACTAATTTAAGTTGATCGTAAATATAATTTTGTATCGCTGCGCTCGACCTAACGCGATAGTGGAAGTAAGAAGAAAGTCTAACGGGATGCGAAAGTCTTTCGAGGGACGGGAATCTTTGCTGTAAGACAGGCGTTGTGTATATACTCCCGTGTTTACATAGCTCCATGCGGTAGCACGTGATGAGCCTATTTATGAGATATAAGATACAGGCTCGTCGTCCAAAAATAGGCATCGTCTCGTCGTAAAACTACGCGGCATGGCAGGTTTTTTCAATGCACATAATCAGAAAGCCGTACCTTTTATAATAAAGGAAAGCCGCTATTCTGAAAATCTTATCTAGCGAGGATCTGTCCAGGTGCGTTACACACGCATTATTGCAAGATTTTAAAACCTGACCAGGCAATCCAAATCCAAAACAAAAAGGAGAAAAGTTCTCAAGACGAAGCGGTTCATGGCTGACGCGGTGGCGAACCTAAATGGCGAAAATAA
Source organism: Orchestia grillus (assembly GCA_014899125.1). Taxonomy (NCBI): domain Eukaryota; kingdom Metazoa; phylum Arthropoda; class Malacostraca; order Amphipoda; family Talitridae; genus Orchestia; species Orchestia grillus. The sequence continues at coordinate 7,039 of VOMN01141288.1, forward strand.
AATCCCGTAATGACACGACCAATTTCGCACGCTGTTGGGCAAAAAACACAAATGCATGAAGGCCATCCAGTGCTAATTCCATGCCGCATCAGCAACCTGAGCTCCGCGTTACAGGAGTCACAACCTCTTGAAATGGAAGGCAGTTGGCGACCCGCATTCGTAATGGGAGTCGCCGGGGCTGCTGGGCCGTGGTCTGCTGGGCCGAGGTCTGCTGGGCCGAGGTCTGCTGCCCAGACACGGCTTTGTGAAGGAGAAGGTTGCCTTCACTCTTTATTACAGTTCTGCTGATTACAGTCTGACCCGCTGTAATGATCTCAGTTCACCTGGCCTCCCACGACTTCTTCATGACATAATTGACACTAAAGTATTGAGGTGCAACTGAAACGCCGTGAATCGAAGAATCGGAATTATTTATTTATTCACTCAGGAAAATATAAATAGAAGAAAAAGGAACATAGGAAGACGAGAAGATAATAATTCAGAATTAAATAAAGAGTAGATTGAAGTTTACCCGGCATAGCTTGGCACATTCTCCTAGTCCCTGAGGCGTACGCTAGGGCGGGCGGTGTGGTGCGCATCTGAGACAAAGTGCGCTCTAATTTGAACTTCTCGTTCGGTGCGTTTCATCTGGACTACTCAGACACAAAGTTGACATCAATAATTCTACGTACATAGCACCCGCAGGATTATTAAGAACGCCGTCCAAAGTTTCCGAGTTCGATATCCGTTCTCGTTACGAAGTCTACACCATCCCAGCTGCACTTCAGACGCGCGTTAGGATCTACGAATAAGATCGTGCATTTTTACGACGCTAAGGAATGCGTACTTGATAGAGAACGCATTGAAACACACACATGGAGGAGTTCTTACGCGCTAAGCACACGTGTTACACAAAGACAGCGCTCACGTGCAAGTCGATGCACTTTCCATGTTGGTTTAACTGCACCAGTGAGTCTGAGTCCTGAATGGCCGAAATCTAACAAAATTCGTACACGTATAGCGTTTAAAAAATAGCTATATGTTCAGTGAAACTGAAAATTAACATCCAGTCCTTATCGTTATTAGTACAGACGAATTATCTTGCTTTTTTCTTTGCATTACGTGACAGAATCAATTGAAACTTGAAACGTTCAGCGAAAACGCAAGTACATAAATCTATTTGACCGCTCCACTTCACAGTAATAATTTTAACAGACGGCTGAGTTTGCACTCGACTACACCGAAAAAGTCGATAAAAAATTGTCGCCGTAGCAAGAATTTTAAGACTTTTTCTTTAAACAAAACCAGAGCGATACAGAGATGCCGACGCGAAGCTGCGGGCGTCGAGAGGGCAGAGGTCGCGCGGCTCCTTCACAAAAAAAACCCCGGTCACACCAACGTGACGCGCGCTAACACACTGGAACATCAGATCATAATTAAATAAGGGCTTTCACCAGGCAGGAGGGTAACTCATTAGAATTTCATCACTCATTGGAATTTCATCCTGTACCTCAAGCCAGCACTTGAACTCTAACTTTCAAAATCGTGCTCGTACGCGCAGCGTCATATTCGTACGCGCAGCATCATACTCGTACGCGTAGCAGTTCACCTCAAAAATCTACACATCACTTATCTCATTGATTTTGCGCGCGTTCAAAAGCCCTTACACAGCTTGGAAAAATAAATAATTTTTTCAAAATCTCCTCATTCCTGGTGAGTTCGATGCAACCTATACTTCATGTTTCAAAATTTGCCTCAATTGTTTTCTTGTTAGAAGCTCCCCTGACAAAAAATTAGTCACCTGCTACTAATATGGTGTAGGACCTCCAACAAAACGAAAAATGGCAGCAATTCTGCGCGGCATTGAGTCTACAAGTGTCCTAATGTATACCTGGTTGATTTTAAATCACTCTTGCATCAACTGATCTCGCAGTGCGGCCACAGTACGTTGACGACCTTTTCGACGCGTAACTTGCCGTTCTAGGTGGTGCCACAATTTTTCTATTAGGTTCATATCTGGGGACTTGCTGGCCAATCTAAATGTTTTACATAGCCTGTATGACCGTCATGCCAATTAATCACAGTTCTAGCCCAATGGACCCAGTAGTTGTCATCCCAGAAAGGAGCTCTAAAAACCATATGTGACTAGTTTTTTGTCCGGGGAGTTTATCAACGGGATGAGTGCGTAAGTCTAACCGTAAAAATATCTCACAATGCAACGCTACTGAGAGAAATTTTTGAAAAAATCAATTTTCCTTCGATAGCAATGCCAAAATTAGAATTTTTGGCAACGTTCACGGTTGAAACTTGCTTATATACTTTTGCAAGCATTCAAAGAGAAATTTCAAAAATGAATAAATTGTAAAGAAAGAGCTAAGCATTGCGTAACACTCTTGACAGAGACTTTCATATGCTGCTGCATAATTTAAAGCACGATTGATCCCCTTTCCTTCATTTCAAAAGCGTTCTTATTCAATGGTCGTGCCATCATATTCTTCGAGCATCGTCCACATCAGTGCTACGGAAAAAACGTCAATTTTTTCAAACTTGGGAACATAATTATTCACTCCATACGTTTACGATAACACAAATTTCATTGAAAAAAGACCTGTTGGCTGCCGAGTTGGAGCAGAATATTTTAAAGTCGAGTTAAACAACTAGTACTTCCATCACGAACAGACGAGAATAACTCTAAGAATACTAAGGATCTGTCGATCGGAAATGTTTACATTTCATGAACACTCACATTTTTGTCAATGTGCTCACTCACAAGATCTGGAAGCTCTGGAAGATTCTTCGATTCCTCGTCCGAAGTTTCGCTACGGCATTTCGTCAGACGAATCTTCGATCATCGTGCGCTCGTGAACTTAGCTAACGTTTCTTCGACAACCTGGGTATAAGAAAGACTGCTCAATATTTCTAGCTTAGAGAGTGCATCAAAAATACGACAAGAGCAGCCTTCTGAAAAGAAGTGTTGGCACAAAGGACATTCCCACGATAAACACGACGTCCAACACTCTGCACAGACTGGCGGCCGATTTGTCTCCAAGACGAGACGTGTCAATCTCATTGGTCTCTTCCTCCTGCTGTTGTCTGTCTTCCTCGGACACTTGATGGAAGCAGAGCTCGGCCATATTCCTCTTGATGGTGGCACAATCAAATGGCTCGGACCCGTCACACTCGCAGGTCTCCAGTCGGGCGGCCTTCTCCTGACGCTGCAAGATGGCGATGCTGTTGTTGCACCGAGCTGAGCAGCTGCACACACACACCGAACACAAATTAAGAGCGTTTGCACGAGTGCCAAGAGAAAGGAGGGTTACGTATTCGTACAGGTTAGTCCATGGCATATATTGCTCATAACTTTCCTGCGCGTATAAGATGTGTGCAGAAAATTGTAAATTGCAATATGGATGAGAAGTTCTCGGGAAAATGTTTTCTTCCATAAACTACCAGGTACCCTCCCAAAAATCTCCAGAAAACTAGAGGCTTGCATGTACCAGCTATAAGATGCATCGTACTCCTTTTCAAGCCCTTTACGAGCAGACTAATGCTCCACAGAACATAACCAACACTGACGTTAGACGCGGAAGACCTCAAAATGAGTTTAGGGTACCAAAAGAAACCTCACCTCCGACCGGAGAACATCCTCCTGCAGAACTTGTCGTAGTAGGAGATGGCGGTGGCGCAGCGGGTGTCCGCTGTGCATACGAGGTGCGCCATACGGCACGAGTAGCTGCCCTGGTGTGCCCGGGCCTGGACCACCTCCTCCCGGCACACCTCCACGCGGGCCTTCGTCTCCCTGCAGTACTGGTCGCTGCACGAGCACTGCAACCGAGGAGAGATACGGTACATTATTCTTCTGATTAACACCAATTATACAATTAATAACAATTAAATGATTACTAACAATTAAATAATTATTGACGATTACGTGGTAAAGAAGCCATACCGTCACATTCAGAGAGCACGCTTCATTTACTGAAATAATCGCTTATTTGATCCAGGCCAATGGCTGATCAAACCTCCCCCACCAGAACCAAGAACGCACGAGTTTTTTTATCATGATTCACAAAAATTACTTTGATTAATATCCCCTTCGATCCTAGAGTAAGCTCGCCCGTAACTCCCTCGCTCATGCTGCTGCGGCCATCAGGAATAAACTATCGCACAATTTTAGTGTACTAGACGTTCTTAAGAAAGGCGGCACACCAGCGTAGCCCGGTCTGAGATGTCTGAATTTCTTCTAAGAAATCCAAGAGAAAAAACTCGTCACAATCACAAATGGCGCTTACCTTCACGAGAGTGAAAAGGAAAGACAAGATAAGAATAATTTCAATACAGTATTTGGCTCTGACCTCCATGAGCGAGCGACCCTCCGGTGTCGACGTCAGGATGACGAGGCTGTCCTTGCAGGGGACCTCGCACTCCTCAGTGTAGCCGTTGATGAGATCAGCACAGTCCAGCATGTACTTCTGCAGGCACACAGCGAGAAAACGCCTGCTGATCAAAATGTGTCAAGATTTAACACGCTCTGTCAACAGATAACACGTTAACTGTGTCAACATTTAACACACTAACCGTGTCAACATTTAACATGCCAACTGTGTCAACATTTACCACAGTGACCGTGTCAACACTTAACACACTAACTGTGTCGTGAGACATTGGCGCGTATCACTCTGTGATGACCACAAGCTGGTCACGCCCGGTTGATGCGTTAATGAAGTAGGTTTCCTTATCCCTTATCTAATCAAACTTCTTTAAATTCAGACGCAGGAGGTCTAGATCTAATGTGAACAATAATAGTTTAAATGAGAACAGTGTGAAAAAAATAAAATAAAAAACATCATACCTATGATGAATAAAGTATTCTCGAATTGCAAGAGACAGAAAAAAATATCCAAGAATTGTTTGCTCTAAAAAAAACTCAGTCCTTTTCATCTAGATTACTCAAGAAAGAAGCAAGCACTTTCATGCATATTGCTTTTCCAATTCAAACATATGTAAGTGCAGCTACATCATCAAATCAAGTGGATTCTCAGGTCAGAAGTCGAAAAATATTTCTTCTAAATTGTAAAAAGAAATGGAAGTTTGCGAAAACACTAAAATTAGACCAATGTATTTCGAAACACAGCAATCGAAAGAGTAACAAAGCCTATCATGAATAACACATATATATTAAATTATTAGATTTTTACAGTTAATAGGGCTTTTAGAAGGTTTGTTTTTCAACACTTAAAAAAAATATTTCATCTCAGTTTGTACGTTCCTGTTTCAAAAACTAATCTACGTCTGAAAAGCTCTATTCACAGGAAAATCTAATAACCTAATTTATTTACGGCATTTATGATACGCTTTGTAATTATTTCAATAGCTGTGTTTCGAAATGCATTGCTCTAATGACAGCATATTTTGCCATAAGCTCAGATCCTCAAAAAGTGTCTTTGAATGCATCAAACAGTCAGTTCTGGACAATATACCTGAATATTTATATTTTTCGTTCCAACACTTTTCCTCTGCCACCACCGAGAACATTACTGCGAGCGGCACTGAAATGCGGCAGTGTCGTAGATAGGATACTGAGCGTCGTAAATCAATGTAATCTGACGGATGATAAACCTCTTATTTGATACAATACGACATGACAGTATTTTGGCTACCACAGTTTGTTTATGAATAGTGACTTCAAAAGACACGATGAGGGCAGCTTCTGTGAAAAAATCCATTCATTTTAAGAAACAAAATACTGTAAATTGCATAAGTGTAGAGACGCGTACACTATGCAGTTATAAAGTAAACATCGCACAAATTATCAGCTAGGCCAAATTTGTCACCACGGCATATTTGGAAGGTTTAATTTTTTCGTTAGAAGCCAACTCGCAGCCATCGGAGATAAGTTCAAACGTTGTTCTCACAAAAATCGAAACTGTTAGCAGGGGAAAGAGACGTCGACCGTTACAGCTTCGAGGGAGTATAACTGAAATTCAGTTCGTGAAGATGTCGAAGTTAAAAATAATTTAACTCGTAAGATGGATGATAATTTGAACATTCTGAACATTATTGTCAGTCGGACATTGAGCGTAGACGTCGCACACTGCAACATCAGAGTAAGCAAATTCTACCCTCAATACAAGGATCCTCTATTTACAATCATCTAAGTATAATACAACACACTGCATAAATAAACCGTGTATTATTCTTCAAAGGTAGCCAGAAATAAATATATTCACTCGGGATTCATTTTTTGTTAAAAGAGTCACTACAGAATGCTGCCTCCCGCCACCCGTCAGCGGTACAGAGTGCTGCTGAATGCTCGTGCGACGTAACAGCAAGATAATGATCCATGCAAGATGCTAACTAAATTATGCACATTGGAGAGACGACTGCCATTACCCAGTCCCTCATCTTTGGGGCCGAGCATGACTAGGCATTCGTGAGCACCTTGTGGGTGCACTGCTGCCATCTTCGTAGCTGAGACACCGATTACCTCATGAAAAAGAAATCATACACGACGATGGACTTATTTCCTCAAACATTATATGTTGTAGCACAGGCGTCTCCTATTCAATTCAAAGTTGAGGTAAGTAAAATTTTTAGCCCAGACTAAAATTGAAAGGCATAAAAACGCTATAAAAATATGACAGGACAAGATAAATTTAAATATCGCAACTTCAGTGTGTTCGTTTCTTCCGTTCCTTTACTTTGCTTTACCTTGCTCATCCCCACAGTAAGAAGAGGCCATCTGTATCCCATTGAGTGTTCACAACCTGAACTACTTTCATTTGAGATCATGTGCAGCATGTAACGATGCATAAAGAAATAGTGCAACAAGAGAAGACTCCCAGTAACGGCAAACTCACCCGCAAAACTAATTGGTGCAAGCAACAAGAGTAAATTCCCAATACAAAGGCAAACTCACCTGCAAAGCTAAATGGTGCAACAGGAGTAAATTCCCAACACAAAGGCAAGCTCACCTGCAAGGCCATGCCACAGCCCGACCGCAGCGCACACTTGATATTGGACACCTCGCAGGACTCCTGACTACGAGAAGTGGGGTCCCCAGACGAGGACGTTTCGAGGGACGAGTTAAATGGAACTACTGATGTGTTACCAGGACCCTGAGGCTCGTGCTCAAAATCTCCGCTTGAACTTCGAACGACTCTAGATATGGAAGACGATGATGCAAGAGGTAGAGTAGGGCGCTGAGAATGAAATGAGGGTAGAGAAGGATGATACTTGGTTTCAAGACCTTCAGAAGAAACGAGGTTCTTGGCAGCGGTGAGTGGACTAGGTTGGCCTGAGATAAGCTTGGCTGCTGATTGAGTAAGACACAGGAAAATCAGAAAAATGAGTCGCAAACTTGTCCCTTGAAAAGCAGGCGTCAAAGAAAAACGATCATTTATCAAACTGGGCTGAGGATGAGAGGCACATTGAAGCAAGAGCTGAGGGTTTTCACGCTGTTGCAAATACATTGTTTCGGCCCCAGCCTCAGACTCTGTGGAGTTCATCATCAAACTTTCACAATAACTTCCTTCTTTACACATATTTAAAACGTCACTTCACACTTGCTAGTACTGAGCACCACTTAAAATCGTCACACATTAGGGTGAAATTTGCATCACTATCGGAAGATGCTAAGATCAACATCGACCCTGAAAAATGTCTACTGGAGAGAGACTGAATTGGTTTCATGTGGAGCTCCTGGTCACTCAGCTAGCAACACGGCACAGAGAGTAGTGCGCTGGGAGGAAGAACGTGCAGGAATGGCGACGGAGGCAGCAGAGGAGCAGAGCTAGAGGTGGACAGAGTTTCTTTGATGTGGCACAGGGGCGAGCGTCCATTAGCTCGAGTGACAGGCGCCCATTGTGCCGCCTCCGGAGCCCGGTCCGTGATCCGTCAGTCAGGGCCGAGGCAGTCCCGCTCCTCCAGCTGTCCGCAAATAAACACAAGCGTTACAATCACATCCTCCAGAGTAGAATAAACACTTGAGGTAACGATGGCCGAGTTAACATCATGACAGGACACGAGTCAAAAATATACACGATGGCACACAACAGCCAGGGAGGAGACCCAAACAATTCCGTCCAAAATCAACACTCGGAATGACTCAACGAGGCAACGCCACGGGGGCCTCAGCTTTGTTTGCGTTCTTCACTTACATATTTGAAGACGTTTGGAAAACAAATACTTAGGAAATACAATGATCATATTAGACAAGCTTTACCTTGATTTAGCCTGAAGTCTCTAAAGAGGGAATAGTTCAACTAAACAAAATACGTCAAGAATTGAAAGAAATAAAATGTACATGCAGTATGGTTCAGAGCACGCAAGAGGCTACTGGAGTTTGTTATGGAAATTTTAATACAATATTTCTCGCGCTTAACCATACACCGAAGATAGGACGTTCATAAGAAGAGAGTAGAATTTAGTGGAGTGAGACGGGTGCCGGCACACTCAAATCCCTTCATCACGACCACAGTCGGTTTACGACATTGAAACGGAATGGTTTTGGTATTTCTAGCTTCATTATTGGCAGGGGAGGGATGGAATACGGCTCCTGGATGACAAAGTCGGGGAATTTTCCCAAAAAACNGCTTCATTATTGGCAGGGGAGGGATGGAATACGGCTCTTGGATGACAAAGTCGGGGAATTTTCCCAAAAAACATCCTGTTGGCAGAATACAGAAAAGTTCATTGGCTGAAAGCTTCGATACGTCGAATTGTAGCGGTGATGGCCAGTTTTGGCGCCTACGGTCATGCGTATGTTGTTGCTCACACCTATGTTAGGTGCGAAGACTTTACATCTACCCTTCACGTAAGAATTTAATTGGAAGTTCAGACGCTATCTACGCGAGTAAGCGATTCATATAAATGAAAGGTTCACTTACAGTAATTAAGGATAGGAATAAATAATATTACTGTATACAAATTTTTTTGTAAGAGTTGCCAAGAAATGCTCATACAGAAGAATAAAATTATTTTTTGCAGACTCAATTTTTCTTGTGTGCAATTATTCGTTAATAACTGACCTTCCGCTTAAATATTAGTTATTTATTAGAGTAATATCACAAGACTATAAATGATGGGGTATTTAAAGCAATAGTAAAGACAAATTTCTCGGTAACTTGACATTCTCGGACACTGATATGTATGATTCCCATTAAAGTATTTGTGTGAATACGAACAACATACACATTTCGATGTATTTTACGAAATTATTCAAATTCTAATTTTATCACACTGTTGCTCAATCAAATCCAATTCGCCATGTACTTTGACTTGCACAAGCTAAAAAAGTAGAAAATAAAAAAGTGGCCGGTGGATCCACGAGCAAATGTGGTTCACGTACAAGGTATAGAGAAGCACGGCTGTACGACCTCGCTGCTCAGAAACCCCAGCATTGACTTCAGAATACTTTATCTCCGCGCCCACAATTGACAGAGACACCTTCGTGAATCACTTCTTTTAGAAGGGACCCCGTTTTGGCCCATAAAGATCAGATTTATCTTAGGTTAAGCTCCGAGATAGATTTACAGGGTCGTAAATGACTGGGCGGGCGCAAAAGGCGGCAGTGTGGGGCCCTGCAAAACGACCAGCCTATCACGGCAGCGGCTTCAGGTAGCCAGGATACCCAGCATCGGCACAGATAGTGAAAGTATGCGTTCTTTTCAGAGGTAAATTTTGAAACTTCACCCCACAGGTTTTCATTTTTGATTCTGTCCCCACGATTCTATATATGCGAGTATGTAAATCATGGTAACAATATAAACATACCCAGCAAAGTAATAATTATATAAAAGTTTATGACTGTCACGTAAACGTATTTCAATGCAATGCAAACGGATTTTATAATCAGGTTCTGTAACATAACGTTCCGCATGCAAGAATAATAACTACAAATACAAAAACGATTAAAAAAAGGCGTTTCAGTGCCGCGAATTTTGCAACGGTTTACAACGAGAATTGATCTCTACATGAAGAGCATCGGTAAGTCGTTAACACTCTCAAACTCGAGTTGTTTGCAATAGTTCTGCCAGGCGTTCCCGGACTGAAGGCGCGTTTACAATGAGTGACGATGGCGACGAAGAGAAAGCTGCCTCCTGCTCTTCGGTGCCAATTTTGTGGCAACCGCAACACACAGGCGACATGCGTGCGACGTAGCGATTACGGCCAGCAAAAACTGCCACTCCGTGATGTCTGTAGGTCGAATACGCTCGTTGATTCTAGGGCACGTAGACCACATCACGTCCTAATCATACTTCTATACAGGTGATTCACAGGACTCGACGTCATCGAGCCAAGCGCAGTTAAAGTGTTGTCCTGTCATGATGTTCAGGGTATCGCCACCAACTGTACGACTAAAACTTTCAGAAAATTAGTCGTCGTAATAAATGCTGGCCATGAAGAGCCCGGGTGAACAAGGCGATACGAGGTACGCAACAATGTTTGTCTTCGGTGCGAGCGAACACGGCTCGAGTAAAGTGAAGAATGTCAGCACTCGGCCAGAAATGACCGGCATTCCTAGAGCACTTCGGTGCAGTAGCAGAGCTGCCATTACAGGCGCGGCACCCGCTCGAGAAGTAGAGAAGAGGGCACCCGCGCCACCATCACCACTGAGGAGTTTGTTTGGACGGGCGGAGGTGTGAGTTGGGGCCCCCTCAGAGCAGCCGTGACAGCGCAGCACCTCGGACACATGCCCCTCGAAACCTACGGTAATTTTCTTAACTTCAATTTAGCTTCCCTGCCTCCGCCAGGTAGAAGAAGCCTGTATTTGTGATCTGCTGCTCTATGGCTTTCCCTTCTAAGGTCCTGTCGTTAAGAAAATGTCGAAAATAAACGTTCATTAATTATAAATTGATAGGGTATATTAAATGTTAATATTTAGCCTCAACTGGTTAAGGCTAAGATTAATTAATTCACGTTGATAGCAAATCACGTTAATAGGGTCTTGATAGTCCTAAGTGCGCTGATGTTTATGTACATATTATTGATCTAATGGGCCATCCACATGATCTGTTGCTTCAATTCTTGATAGATAATAAAATTACTTTCTATAGATGATCTAATTTCTGTACACACAAACAATCGAAACCAAAAGCAGTATAATAAAAATTATTGTAATACCATACGTTGTTTTTGAAGCCAGAATGAACCAGTACACCAACACATGCAAGTTTGCGTGGTAACTCTTTTATACAAATAGAAGTTCTTGTACAAAACTCATTGCTGTGGTTTAAATTAAATATTGCGAAGTAACTCGCAGTACAATCAACAATACGCTTCTCAATCGGGAACCATTTCGTTAAAATTAAAGCATGACTGAATCAGAGAATTAAACAACTATCTATCAAAATGCAAATTCGTCAAAAACCAGCGGCTCTGCTCGGTGACAGCTGGATGAAAAAACATAAGTTCTCCAAAAAAATAATTAATCACTTGCTACTAATATGGAGTAGGACATCCAGGGCCACGAGTAATGGCGGCAATTCGGCGCGGCATTAAGTTCACAAGTATCTTAATGTACATCTGGTCGATTTTAAGCCACTCTGGCATCAACTGATCTAGTAGTCCGGCCACAGCACATGGACGATCTTCTCGACATCTAACTTGTCGTTTTAGGTGGTCCCACAAATGTTCTATTGGGTTCAAATCTGGGGACTTATCTGGCCAATCTAAATGCCAGACATATCATGAATGACTGTCATGCCAGTTAATGACAGTTCTAGCCCAATACACCCGGTAGTCGCCATACTCGAAAGGAGATCGAAGAATGATACACTGGAGCTCGAAAGACAATAGGTGACTAATTTTTTGCCCGGGGAGCTTATATCTAGAATGAATGCCGCATAAAAAACAACTTCCATGACCTTTTTATCTATAAAATGAGTTGTTTTTGCGATGCTCTCCGCATAGATTTAAGCTTCTTCACTATCTTTGAATCAAAATCAGCCCAGTCCAAAGGCAGAAAGTCGTCAAAACTTTATATTCCATTTAAATGAAAACTTAGGAGATGTTTAATCGAAAATTTCTAATTTCAGTGCCTAAAGCTGAGACAAGGCATGATAGAAGGAATAACGTGAGGCTGAGGAGCCTTGAACTATCAAAATATATCATTGAACCACGTGGTCATACTTCCAGAAACGATCACGTTGACTTCGTCCTACTCAGTATGCAGACCACACCAAAGCAATCAATTCACAACTGCAACCAACTTGATTGGCTGAAGTCTTCTTATTTCATTAATTAACGAATAATACATTTTTTGGTCCATATCAATGCGTAACTCAAGGGCAGCAATACACAACACATTTGAAGCAATCAGGGAGCTTGACTAAATGCAGTTTTTATTAAATTGAGTGAATGTTGCAGAATGAATTAGATTTTATCAAGAATTATTTCAACTTGAATGCATTTAATGACAAGTTCGACCAGCAATACTCGCAATGGCGAAGTCATGCTCTTTTTCGAGCAACTTCGTTCTAAATACAAAGAACATCTCAAAAGAGGACGTGGGCCTCAAACTTCCCGCAATTTTAGTTCCCAGAATTTCATGTTAGAGTTGGTAATCGAGAAACTTGATTACTCCTACCGCTAATATCACAAAGATGTGGAGGCGAAGCGTCGCTGTCCTAAGTCCAAAACTCAAGTTACTGCTTGTCAGTTCGCAGAACTCGCTGCTTGGAGCAGGCCTACGCAGGGAAGCTACGGCCTGCCTCACACCTGCACGATTTACTCGGCATCAGAAGCCCGCAGGTAGGAGGCTCTCTTGTCTCCCTTAATCTCGAAAGTTCGCTCATTTGTTCTCAAATAAAAAGGAGGTATCCCGAGTTCCGTACCTGTCCCGCCCTCCACTCCGCGTTCCCAGGCAGGAGTGCTGGTGAGAAACACAGACGTGTGACGAGTAAAGTCTTTAAAGAATTAGACCCACACAGGAGGAAATAAATTCTTGAACTGAGGTATTTTTAAGTTTCACTACAAAAATAATTATAATATTAATGAAACGTATGATAAAACTAAAACGCTTCAATGAGTAGAAAAACTGATAGTTTATTGGTGAGCTACCAATTTTTTAATACGAGCTATATATGTCTTAAGAAATCGTTAGAAATGCAATAACTTATCTTGGGGAACCATAATTGGTTATAAATTCAATATCTTTGTAAAAATAATTTGGTTCTGGTTTGGTTCACAACCTCTCGCATAGAACTAAACTTTAACATTAAGTAATAAATCAATCACTTCCCAGAATGAGCGGAAGGAAAAAACATTAAAATACGGAGTGGGCAATGCAGTAGACATTAAATCATCCGTGAAAACCCCAATTTTTAAGAAAAATAAGACCGGCGAACAGTTGAAAAGAATGAGAATTTTCATTTTCTCATCTGTTCGCTGGTTTTATTATTCTTCATTGAACTCCGCTTCTCAATAGTAAAATCTAGCCCCATAATTTTTAGTGTTACAAGTTTTGCTAATGCAAGAAGACAAGCAAAACTTCGACTTCTTCCTCACTTATGCAGGAAAGTAAGGAACGTCCCGGGTTCATGATGAGTATAAATTCGAGTGCGTTATAAGGAGCACGAATCTTGAAAAACATCAGACACACAAGGAGTACACGCGTATATATGCTACAGATTATTACAACTTTGAGGAAAATTAGAAAAAACAGAGATGTTTTTACAGATCAGACAGCCTTTGTAGTTCATCCCTGTAATTTGCGTCCTTTTGGCTACCACACGTACACCTTCTATGTACACCTGGACAACGGGACCGTGTTAAACGACAACGGGAACCCCCTGAACAACGGGACCGTGTTAAACGACAACGGGAACACCC